>OMKZ01033488.1:5613-16829 GCA_900302535.1 Neoniphon sammara | reverse complement strand
TGCGGGGGACACAGCAAAAACTATCTCCCCATTAAGAGTGACGCTGTGTGCATTTACACACGAGGCACAGCTGTGTAACTTTAATGATTATTTCTACACATCCAAAAACATCTCTCACAGACACACACACACACACACACACACAGAGTCCAGGTTCATACAGTGAAATTGTTTGGAGCAAAACAGCCGTCCTCCTGATAAAGCTTGAGCTGAGCTCTATCAGAGCTGTCATAAAAAATAATTTCAGAAGCTAAAAGTTTCATTGTTTCCCCTGGAGAGTTTCCTCTGTGCTGTCAAGTTTATAACTACAATTTTTAGCTTTGCTGCTTAAATGTTCCACGATATTTGCTGCAGTGACGTTACTGCGTGCATGGAAATGTTTACAATTACTGAAAGCAGCCTCTCTAATCTTTAAAGTAAATGGTTAACGAAAACACTCACACATCAATATAACACACAATAAAGAAATTGCCTGGAAAGCTTGTGCTGCTCAAAATATATTAAAAACAACATAGCCAACAGGGACAGGTAGAGGTGGAATGAAATGCAGATCCATGCCGGTGCAGGTCTCTGTCAGATTGTCAGATCAGATCATCCTCTGATTCACAATCACACATGCACATAACAGACCTAGTGTATGCAGTGCATTATTTACAGTCCAAATGAAACGAATTGCAACCTTGCACCTGTGCTACGTATATCTAATGCCTGTGTCTTCATTGTAAGACTATACCAGTTTTACATCAAATTTGAGGTTTGGTAAAACCTTACAGGTTTTGGTCTGATTCGAGGTAGTTGTTGCAGGTCCTGAATGTCTAGAATATTGTTCTTGGGCTGTTATATGTAAAGAGGGACACCATCTCCTCTTGCTTCTCATGTGCACAAACTGTAAACACTTCCTGTCACTCAAGCTCACTTAAAAGCAATGAAGACTGAAGTCTCTACTGGGGGAAGTGAAGGCCTCTCTCTCTCTCTCTCTCTCTCTCTCTCTCTCTCTCTCTCTCTCTCTCGAGGGAGAGGAGCTGTCCCATTCACAGGATCACACTCGCTAAGTCTGCTGGGATTGATTGTTACGATATGGTGGCATAATCTCTTTCCAACACACCGTGTTCAGTGTGTGGGAAAGTGTGTAACCGCCATTCAGAGACAGAGGAGTTGCATGTGTGAACATTTTGGATTATTGAAGTACTACTGGTAACACGGCCTGTCTTGCATATCTTTAAAAATCACTTCGCCTAAATGATTGTAATGTGTTTTGCCATGGTATTCATCAGTGGTAAGCACATACAATGTGCAGTGAAATTAATTAACAAAATCAGTGGTTTAAGTTTCACTAACAATGGAAAACCTCTCATATTCCCTATTATTCCCTTTATTTTTCTGTTTGTTTATGAGCAGCATACCATACTTACTGTAGCTGTGATTATTTTAGTTTGCATGAACAAAGAGGCACAGAGTGTTGTATTTTGTTAAAAGAGATGTTAATTTTAGTGTCATATGCATCACATTGAAGATCTAACCTTTAATCCAAACTCTGAGTTTCACACCTTTCACACAAAGTCATAACACAAGTTTGGAAAAATTCCTTTAATTAGAAAATCGATTCCCTGAGCACTGCAAGTACTGCGACTGTTTATGTGATAGCTGAACATGAGTTCAAAGTGTTTGACAGCTCAGAAATCACTGGTTACATTACTGTTGTTTGTCAATATCAGAGTTATGCAGATAGTATCATAAAATAGGACTAGATGTAAAATCCTGTTCTCCTTCAAGTTTTATCCTTTAATAATTTATGTGTTTTCACACAAGGGTTATTAAAAACATTAAAGGTGCACTATGCAAAACTGCCAAGGGTCAGTTGAAGTTAGGACCGTTTAGACTCAACTGAGAAAAAAATTATTGGATAAGCTTGAAATTTGGTGGTTGAAACTGGAAATGGTTGAGCCTACATAGTTCACGTCATCAGACCAGGACCCTTTTGACTCAAATGGCAAAAAATGTGGTGAAATTTAATGATTGCATCTACACAGCTCTCATTGTCGTCCTGATTCCCTGATACTGTGCTTATTCCATTTTTTTTTGTCAGTTGAGTCTAAATGGTCTTCACTTCAATAGACCCTCAGTTTTGCATAATGCACCTTTAATAAAAGTTAACCAGCAAAGTTAAATGCTTTTATGAGTTCTCCCACCACATTTCTAGGTTTCCTCAAGATAGCTGTTTTAGATGTCTAATATGTATGGGTGTTCCTAAAACCCCAAGATTTTCCAGTCACATTTACATCTGACAACAGAGCAGGATAAGATACCTTGGAAGAGCATTTTTACGTGTTGGATCAATGATGGTGGTGGACTTAACATCAACATGCAGCACCAACAAGCATGTTATAATAAATGAATCAAACCTACTAACTGAAAACCCCTCAACAAGCACACAAGCACCTGTAAAACAAGGCTTTGGGATTACTAGTGTGTGAAACAACACAATCTCACTTCAGAATAGTTACACAAGTACTAAAACAAATGAGACCATAATTGAAATGTTTGAATGGAGAATGATACCACCTAAAAAATAAAAATAAAAAAAAACATTTGGGAACTCACTCAGCACATTTGCTATAAAACAAGCCGTTCTGATGATTAGTCTGCAAAACTGCACTATCACATAAAAAATGAAATCTCAAAAACAAAATATGAACATGTTATCACCTCTTAGTTGTGGATTGAAAAAGAATGGGAATGGATTTGTTTTTGGAACTTGAGTACCAGAATCTTTAAAAGCAGAAGATTCACAAATAATCTGAGCAGGATATTGTAATAACATTTTCTGTGTTATACTGTGTCCATCATACCTTTTATTAAAGTTGGGACTGAATATATGCACTTGCACATAATGCACCATATATATTTGCCTGATGAGTGGCATATTTGAAAAGTAATAGTTGATCTATATTGTGATGATGTTAAAATATGTCAGTAAAAAAAAATGTGCTAAGCGCTGTAGTCAATTTCAACCCTGATATATTCCTTTGAATGTTACTACTGACGTTACTACACTCGGCAAACCAGTACAAAACCCAGCTGTTGCCACAGAAGTGTCTCTTCAGTGATGTGACTTTTTATGTCATTTCAATGCCCTGATCCTGAAGAGGTGCTTCAGTTTGTTTCTCCTTGATTTTCTTTGGTTCCTTTTTGGCTTTATCCCTAAAAACAAAACAGAATAAATAATATAAAAATTAAAGGAAGCATGATCCAGTCTAACATACACTTTCTTATAGGACAAAATAAAGATGTAAGGTATTTGCCCACCAAGATTAAAAGGCCAAAATGTAAGACAAATATTGCCTTACTTTGAATGCACAGTCAGGGCAACCACAACTATGATGATGATGGCACCAGTGACACCAAACACAACTCCACAGATGAGTGCTATGAAGATAAACAGGACAATATTTTTTACATACAGTCACTAAGTAGACTATTCATCATATAATAGAAAAGCAGTAGTTGGAACCTCTTGTACTATGTAAGACTCAAGTAGTAGGCAACCAAGAAAAAATATCTCTTAATATTTATGATGGGCAAAACAAACTTTTAATTAAAAAAAAAAAAAATCAATATGAAAAAAATTAAGCAAAATGCATTCTAATACACAAGCCTGTTTAGCTTGTTGTTACTTTCAGCTCAACATTACACTGAATTGAATGTGAAATATGTCTGCTCACCAACTGGAGTGTCGGGCTCATACTCCTCCTCTTCATCACCATCGTCTTTAAAGCAAAGTAATTGATACTTCCGTGTTACACCACAATATCATTTGTATCATAAATGCACTTACAATAGTGTTGTAACTCAGTGATTATATCAGTTATTGAAGTTATATTAAAGAATGTGTAATGATAAACACTGCATATAATGTAAAGATGCGTCCTCACCATGGATACCAGCACAAGTAGTGTTGCAGCTTTCATGGTCAGGAAATCTGTTTCCATTTCCAATGCAGCCAGTCCACAAGAATTTTTTGCATTTGTCATGAATTGAATCATAGTAGAACCTCAAAAAACTACCACTGCATTGTCCTGCAGCTTTTGGGAAGTGGCAAGCTTTGGATTCTGTGAAGGAGGAAAAGCGATATATTATTAGTAGCAGTGCTATTAGTAGTGGCGTTTTGTTTGTATAATAGTAATATATCAATAGTATTTCATTAAAAGCAAAAAAGAGGAATGTGTTTAATTGTGAATAAACAATTCACCTTCACATAATTACTTATGATAACATAATTAAAAGTTTATCCAACTGTTTGTAAAAGCTCTCTGTGTCAGACATGATTATGCTTTTTCACCACTTGGTGGCATGTTGCTATAACTTCATGCTGAGAGCTGTCCCTAAACGGCCTCTAAAAAAATAATGACATGACACAGTAATTCATGACAAAGGTAAAACTGAAAGTTATTTGAGTTTTACTATTACATAGCTGTTAATGAGACATGTGTTTATATAAAATAGCACTGGAAGTGATATGGCAGGCTTTGTGGTCAGATAATGAACATGCTCCTCCTCAGACACAGCAACATGAGGATCCCTGCTTAAAATTTAGCTGAGGTAGACCTCAAGAAACCCAGCATTAGATGATCTCTCTCTCTCTCTGTCTCTCAATCTCTGTCTCTCTGTCTCTCGCTTTCTTTCTCTCTGTCACTGAATGAGCTGTGATCAGGGAGACTTGATGCTGTAGTCTTTCCTCTCACAGACCGTAAGGCCATAAAACTCTATCTCAGTAGTCAGTTCGTATTCCAAAGTCCTCCCCTTATAGCCAGAATGAAGGACAGGTGCCAAATTATTTGCCCTAAGTGCATTCTCTCTTAGACTGTCTTTGAGGACACATTAAACATTTTCAAAATCACCAGTATCAATGTTAAACAAGGTGAATCAATAATTTTTTTTTGTCCCTTTAGCTCAATAAGGTCTTCTCACCTTCCATGGGGTACACATCCTCTGCCCTGGCTGAGCAATTCCTGATGCAATCTTTTTCGCTCAGAAAGCGATTTTCATTTCCTCCTTGTCCTTTGTATATAAACGGTTGGCACAAATCGCTGGCAGGGTCATAATATATAGAGAAGACGAATTCCATGCCTTGGCCTTCATCCTTGGGCAAGTTACAGAACTCTGTTAGATGATAAAGATATTGAAAAGTTATTATTTGCAGAATGTTCAAGGATATGCTGTGAATAATCCTGCTGTTGAGTAGTATTGGTTTCAGTTACAGAATAAGATGGAAAGATTAACACTGTATAGTTACAAGACAGTGTATAGTTTGGTGCAAATCATCAATATAATTAATGTTTAACTAATCCCATCACCAGAGATCCACTCCTTCTTTTTATGACTGCAATAAAATGTGTCATTTATGGTTCATTTTGAGCAGTTCCACCCTTCATAGACTTCATAGTAGGGAAGTAGTTTCAAACTCTCCCTCTAAAAAATGACTAACTCTTGAACGAAGATAAACTTAATTTTTGGAGGGAAACTAACACAGGACCCCAGGCTATTCCTGGATTGTCACAATTAGGTGTGCTTTCAGAAATCATCTGCACAGCAGTGAGATTAGATGAAGTTGCAGGTTGACATAGTTTCAGCCCATCTTGCTCAAAACAATCAGACTCAGACAGCAATGAGCTCACTGCTCAGAAAACTGGAATTATAGAAGAAGGAATTATCCAGTCAGCTTAGCACAATCATTAACAATGTGTAAATAATACTTCCAGGACATTAGACATATACCGTCTTAGTTCTTTGGTCAAGTCTGCACTGTGTGGAGGTAGTTATTGTTGGCTACAGGTGCAAGTCGCAGCAAGATAAAGTCAATGAAAAAGTAAAACACAATAATTACTTCCCTCTCAGAGATGAAGACTACATTTGCATAGTGGACCAACCCCGCCCAAAACATGTTTTCCATCAAGTCTAACCTAAACAATAGTTTGTTTAAATTGATTGAATTTTGCAAATTTGCCAAGTAAAATATGCTCCTGTCATTTATTATATATGTCTGTTTATCCAATTCACAGTATATTAGGGAAAAAGAAAAACCTCTGCCTTCCAGTGTAGGCTAACCACCATGTAGCCATGAGTAATACCTGCCATAAAGGCCTGGAGGTTGAACTTTATCTGCCTACTGTAGTTTCAGCGAAACTGAAATGTTACATGTAGTTGTTTACAATAAATGAATGAAAAAGGGTAACAATGCTAGAAAAATTATAGAGAAAATATTTTGTGTTGTACTCAAAACTGCAGTAATGTACAAGGCTAACACCTGACCATTTTTCAGTAAAGATGAGCCTGCGCATTGATAACGAAGCAAGGCTTTTTCTGAAAGTTAATTCATGTCTATAAACTGACCTCTGACTGTGGTTTTAAATACACTGCAATTTAAGGAGAAAAGAATTTCATGTACCTTGAACACCAGAGAGGCTGATGCTGATGTGAAATGTTGCAAAAGCAATTCCAAAAAGCAGAAGGTGTTTCATCGTGCTGCTTCTCTTTGTGCTCTGGTTCCTGGAGTGAGTGAAGGTTGTAAACTACAATGGGAGTGGGTTGTAACTGTCATTACTAACCTTTGGACCGATGTCTCACCGGTGGCACCCTCATCGAATGACATCGTCCTCCAGTATCACTGTATGCAACAATAGCTATAGCTATTGATCACATGAAGGCTTTATATCCTATATTTTTAGCTCAATATTCACCAACAGTGTGGGAGAAAACTGTGATTATTTTGCATCCTATATTTATACACCCACACAAGCATTATTAGTGGGTGTATCAGCTTTTTCATTGGCATACATTAATCTGTATTCACTGCCACTAATTATACTTCTTTGTAAGCCCTATTTAGGTACCATTTAGGGCCCCAGTTACAAACTGCATCTTCTCTGGAGAAAATGAGTGTGCTAGCTGTAAGCCACTGGATAAAATGTAGGCAGTAGTACTAGAGGCAGTACAGTATTGGAAATAACAGTGGTAGTTGCACTGGTAAAAGTAGTAGCAGTATTAGTCATAGTAAAGTGATAGAAGTAGTAGTAGCAGTTGGAAAGTAATAAAAGCAGCAGTAACAGTGGAAATAGTACATATAATAGTAGTAGAACTGGTAGCAGAAATACAGTAGTTGCAGTACTAGAGTAGTGCTGGTGGTTGCAGTAGTAGGGGAAGGTGCAGAAGTAGTAAACATGGTAGAAAAAAAAGTAATAGAGCGGGTCATGCAGAAGTGGTTCGAAAAGTTTATATGCCACTTCATGAGGCACGTTGAGACCTGGAGCATCAAAATGGAAATTACCCAGAGCAATTTAAATAACTGCGACGGCAGCGTAACCATTTGCAGAAGGCTTGATTAAAGAAGAGTTTCAGTAAGTCCAAATCCCCTGTCATCAGTAACCTCAGGGAGTTGCTGTGGAAAAAGCGATCGACTCTGTCAGCTTTGTACCTGCACAGCATGAGAGTTTCAACTTTAATATATGATAATCTTCATCTTAAGCCAAGGTAAAAAAGGAAAAGAAAAAAATAAAAAAAATTCAGTTGTCTTCATTCTGGAATGAGTACGAAAATAAGTTATTTAAGGTAAAAAGACAGACAGACAGACAGACAGACAGATAGATAGACAGATAGATAGATAGATGGATAGATGTATGTGGTGGTATTCTTCTAACTTGCACACAAGTGCAGCGAAAAAAAGAACACAGTAAATCTCGTGAACTATGGCAGCAACATTTTATTCAAAGTTTCCCCGCAGAGCAGCGTCTCTGCATGGGGCCACACGATGAAAACCGACGTGCGGGTTTGTCGTCATGTTGACCGGCAGCCCTCCACTTCTCCTCTCTCCACTTCTCACCGGTGCACTTGCCTGCCGCGGCTCACCCGCATCCTGCAGCGGCAGGTTTGCGGTTGCGCCCTAAATGAGTAACTTCTCAAGGATGCGGCTGCTTGCGCTGTCGAGCTGTCACTCTCCGGTGACCAGATGACTCGGGAGGCTGGATTTGTTATTGCTCTGACGTCAGTGGGAGCTACAATGAAGCTGGCAACATTACTATAAAAGCCCGGCTGCAAGGCTAGTGCTCTGCTCAAAGCTCCTGTTCCTCACAGTTTTTTTTTTATTATTATTTTTATTTCAATATCACATAGAGAAGGGTTAAAGATCAAGATGCAGATTCACAGCTTCACACCCACCGTTTTGCTCCAAGTGACTTTCTTCGCTGTCTTGCATGGTAAGAACAATTATTACTAGGGGGGGAAAGTATTTGAATGGACTTAAGATGTACTTACTGAAGTTCTCACAGTAAGAGGTGACTCTTTTAGGCAACGACCATTAAATACTAATACATCTGAACATGGAAAAATAGACGTTGTGTAATGTCAGAAGAAGAAGAAGAAGAAGAAGAAGTAGAAGTAGTAGTAGTAGTCAAAAGAAAAAGTTACAGAAAGGATGCGTTATAGCAGGTGTCTCATCCACCTCCATTAACTCAACAGTCTATTTCTGACTCTGAAAAAGACTGAGAAAGGACATGAAACATGACACTGAGACTACTTGGCATTGATGCTCCTTTTTTTTTCATATAGAAAGCAGTTATCCTGTATCCCTTTGCAAAGTTGCAATTTTCATAACAGTGATGTGGGCGTGGATGGAGATGAACAGGACATATGTGTAACATACAATCATGCTCCTTCCTGTTTTGTATATCTTTAAAAAGTGTGGAAATCAACAAAATCACGCACGTTACACAAACTCCTTTTTGGTAGAGGTCCTTTTTTAATTGCTTAAAGTTGATATCAGGTTGTATTTTTGTGACAAACAGATTTTTCATGTATCTGTTTCAGGTGCCAAATGGACATACAATGGTAAGTGGAAGATAATATTTTCCTCATGATTTGCTTGTGGTATGCACAGATAACAATTTTTTCCCATTTCCCTCCTGCATGCACATGCAATCTCAGTCAACAAATATTTGAATGCCTCTTGGTCAGTCTCAATAACATCTGAGCCCCAAACCAGAAACTAACTGAGCATTCACATTTGATTTTGATGCAGTCGTCATAGTCGACTTTAATCTTGTGCAAACTCCTCACATGTTTCTCTCCCATGATAATCGTTTGACCTAATATATATAATATCAAATATATGTCTGGAACAAAAGCAAGTTACTATATGATCTTTCTTTGGCCCATGAAGCAAACCAGTACTGAAAACCCTGTGTCACCTCATTTTTCTTCCACTGCACTACAACAAACTCTGCAACTGCAAGACTTCATAAGTGACTGGCTGCTCTTGGCTCAAGCCTTAAGGTCTGTGTGAAGTGGCCTCATGAACCATCACTATCTCTTACATAAACTGAGTGAGAGTGACCTCCTTCTCAAAGTGTCACTGCTTTCAACAGTTGCATTCAGGACTCAATGTTAAACCTAATAAGTAGGCAGGTGCATGAAATAATTGTATCACTATTAAAATATTTAGACAAATATTAATCCCAATTTTGACAACCAAATGCACCTCTGACCTCTTGTTTTGCTTTAGACAAGTTTGCAGCGCACTAATTCTTTGCAGCAAGCACATCAGCAAGCGCATCTTTTTTGAAGATGAGCTCATTTTTTCTGCATAGTAATTTATGGTCAAATAATTATAGCAAGCGGAAATGATACTTGCTTTATTTAGGACACTGAGAAAGGCTCGATCCACCCTGTTATTGTTTTATCCATGGTTTGGCATTAATGAGACCACACATCTTACTGTTGATTCAAATGCAGATCCACCCTGTTATTAATATTGTTTTAGCCTTGGCTTGGCATTAATTAAAGCAAATATCCTTCTGCTGATTCTGTTCACAAAGCTGATGGTCTCCTACCATGTGGGCATTCATCAAAAATGGAAGAAATTGCAATTTACGTGTCACGGCTGGGAATATCATAACATAATATAACAGAATATCACAAATAGCTCAGTGATTCACCCAGTGCTAGTTGCTTAGCTTGGTCGGATGCATGTATGCATGAAGATCCACACTATTTACAAAAGATACCTCCAAAAATGCATAAAGTGTATTCTACTAAATAGATAAAACAAACAAATAACCATCAACTGTCATGTGAAATATAGCAAAGTAAGTAGTAGACAATGTGGAAGAGTATAGGATGACCACTGGAAAAAGAGAGAGAAACAAAACAAAAACACTCAGGCTTATTCCTAAGTGCAGCGTGGTGGATTTCATCATCAGTTACAGTCAAACCCTGGAGATGTCTTGTCATAGCGTCAGTAGTCTGGGGGGGTGGTAGCACTTTCTGCTGATGGGTGCATAGCTGAGTCATATGTGACATCTTCACCTCAGCACTCCAACCTCTGGCAGGAGGTGAAGCAAGCACAGTAATCTATAAACCTGGAGTTAAATAATTATGGTTTTCTCACACTGCCCCATTACTCTGGTTTTGTTTTTCTTTGTGTTTACTTTGACCCATGATGTCATGCTTTTAAGGCTTTACAGAAAATCCTACAGAAAAGTTAGAGCAGTGTTGTTGTTGTTTCCTTTTACATAAGGCCAAGGTTTTAGAAATTACAAGCAGTCATGTTCTGCCATGGTACACTGAAGGGCCACCACAGGCCACTGATGTGATTATGAGAGGGCAAGCTGGCTCTAATTAAAACAGCAAATGAACTGGACACTGAGTAATTATAGCCATAAGAGTAAGTTTCTTTCTTATTATAGGAATACTTTGCCTAGCTTGAACTTTGAGTTTTCCCCCAAACAAGTATTCAGTGATTTCACAGATTGTCTTGATGCCTCTTGGCATGTCACGCAGTATAAATTCACATTTCTCTGGGTAGTGACAGTCATGACGGGGCCAGGCTCCATGCTGCATTATTCATGTTAAGTGACAGTCATCTGGCATATGTTGAATGGTGAATTCTGAATGGATAATGGATTGGGTGTAAGAATGCAACAGCGATGTGGGCACTGCTGCATTCAGTGCCTTTCAGCACGTCGTTAATTCAGCCACCACTGGGTTGTGTCACTGCTTTAGAGGGTCATTCATAGTAAACTGTGAGTGTCAGATCAGTTGACATTAAGCATCGAAAAAGCTCAGCGTGGATCCTTACTCTTTAGTCAGTGAATGAAAATATCACAGATATAAAGAACTTCCTGATTTTTTTTCCTCAACATTAATTTGTGAATGACATCTCACCC
>OMKZ01033486.1:0-19018 GCA_900302535.1 Neoniphon sammara | reverse complement strand
TTTGACGAGCTGCGTCTGTGGAAGCGTTGCATTTCTGTTTTCCTCGGGCCAGTTCAAGCTGTTCGCCGCCCTTCGCACCGGTTCCTGCTACCGCGCTGACTATGGAAATTAGATTCAGTGTGTGAACAAATTGAGGAACGCTAAGTTTACTGTACAGTGTGTGTGTGTGTGTGTGTGTGTGTGTGGCAAAATATGTGCTTATGGGCTGGAAAATGTGCTTGGGTACAGCTAGAGGCGCACTGCAAGAGCATGCATATTTATACCTAAAAACATGCACACACACACACACATTCATATGCATATACACACCTGTACACGCACAACGTACGATGATGCTGATATACTGGTTTGTTGCGTTTGCTGTTTTATTAAAAATCAGATATCGGTCAGTCTGCATCGTTCATTTCAGATATAATCAAGATTCCTAAATGAATGCAAAACAATCTGGGAAATACGCAGTGCAGAATTCACTTTATGTTCAGAAGGGCTGACGATGTATTGATAATGTAACATGAGACTAGATATCATTTGGGGTTTTGGTTTTTGTAATATTGTGAAATAAGTTAAATGTCAACCTTTTCCTGGTCTCAAATCTGAGATACGGAATTTTCCAGTTCTGTGTGATTTGTCTCCCTCTTGTGGCAGCGAATTAAATGCAGCTTGAGAACGACATTTCCGGTTTGTTCAACAAAATGACTTCTATCTCAACGTGCAAAGAAAAACACAAGAAACAAAACAAAATACTTGGAGAGAGTCAGATGAGGCAATCAACCAAGTTATAATTTCAATTCTATAACCGGCCTGCCGCACCACGTGCCACACGTGTTTTTTATGTCGCTGGCATAAAAGACATCACTAAAGGTCAAACTTGCACCAGCACCAGAACATATTGTGATATTAGATTTTGTTAGTACTACCCAGCCCAGTTGTCCAGTAATAGTTTTATGTAAATTGTGTTTTCATTTAAATTCAGTTATGCATCACAGAGTTTCTCCTACCACTGACTGAGTGGGATGGGTCACCCTGCCTTTAAAGAGCTGCCAACCCTGAACCAATCTTATAAATCTGGGTATTAGTGCCGAATTTTAGTGTCCATGATTATTGAGCTGCCGTTCAACAGATTTTGCCACACTGACAACAAAATAATCTGAGGAAATACCACATTCTTGTATTTTATTTGGTATAAAATTGGTCATAAAGACATAAATATCAGCACAAATATCAGCTATCAGCATCGGCGTTTGCAAAGCCGTATCGGTGGAACCCTGATGTGTGCACGTATTTACAAGATTGAACACACACAAGCCTGCACACACACACAAACACACTTCATGCAATTACCTTGAGCCAAAGTCCCTCGGCCACATTTCAATCTGCATTCATATTAGTGTCAAACCAGCTGAGCTGCTTGCCACCCGTATGAATAGCCATTACCAATCCATTTGGGCTGGGTTATCATCAGCTGGCACTGGCCCCAAATCCCATTTCACCCCTACTACATGCTCAAACTCCATCCCTCCCTCCGTCCCGTCCCGCCATTATTTCCTATTCACGGAGATGACAACATGGTGTCACGTATTGCACCGCGGGTCAGATTCTGTTGCAGATCTGCACGCTGTCACACACATCGGCTTCTGCTGCGGTTTATCAGGGGTATTTAGCACGCAGCAAAACACACGATGCATATGTGAAAAGTCTCCCAAACGTACGGATATGTTCACACATCTGAGAGCAGGCACCGCTGATGCTATGCTGTGTTTATGCAAAGAGGAGAAATTAATTCTCTCTGGTTCCTGCACTTACCATTCACTATCAGGGAACGATGTGCACTGCAAGAACAAACACACACACACACACACAAGCAACTCTTGTCTGCCTCCCTCTTTATCCATCTATCTCTGTCTGTCTCTCCTGCTCTGTAAGGAGGAGTTCAGACTCGCAGTTTGCCGGTTGCATAATAATACTGTTTGCCAGGCTCACATGGGATCGCAAGCCCTAGCATTAGCATTCCCAACATGGCCGACAGCGGTGACATCACTGGGCCTGTCAGCCGAACCACAATCTCGTCCTCGCACACGGTGTCAACTACAAACACCATGACGCTTCACTTTTCAATTCCCCCCTCACCTGATCTGCAGACGTCTCCTCTACCATCCATACCACTAAACGCCCTACAGATTGTTTCATTTTTCTTTTGCTCGTTTTCAGTAAGAATGTAAAACGTTCGCTCCATAAATATTAATGTGGTTAGGACGTGATGTAACATAACAAATGATGGAGAAATAAGCAAAATGGCAGGAAAAGTAAGCCTATTGATGAAATCCAGTTTATACCAGACCTTTGCTTGCATTTATCTGATGGCAGCCTGGAATACAAATTGTGCCATATTAATTTTTCCATTCAGCTCAGAGGGGGATGAAGGCGGGGAGTCCAAACGTCGGCTTATTTTTATATGAAAATGATACAAACAGCAGTGTATGGTGTGTTCCTGTGGCCTGAAACCGTCCGGCACAGCTTTCATCTGCATGAGGAGATCAGTTTACGCCTTTGAACATACTCACACACACATGCACACACACACACACACACCCACATACTGTCACATACTTCTGTCCACTTCCCCTCCATCCTCCTTGAATGTGGGACAAATGAGGGTTGGGTGGGGAGGTGCGTGTGTGTGTGTGTGTGTGTGAGTGTGTGTGTGTTGGGGTGGGGGGGTGCTGTTGGCCAACGTCAATGAGGCCTAATTAGAGAGATTAGAACCGGGGGGGGAGTGACTCACACTACAATAGCGGCTCTGACCTAACTGCTAATGTTCTCCACCCAGCCCATTTAATCCAATTCACATCCATTATCTTTAGCCTCTTTGCGCTCGCTCCCTCCATCCCGTCACTTACCGCTGAATGTCATCTTTTGTTTAAACAACTCGCTAGCTTTGCTGTTTTCTTTTTTTTTTTTCCTCCCATATCCTGAGCCAAAAGGAAACAGTGCAAATGTGAAACGAGGATGGTGAAAGATGTTTCTCTCTCTCTCTTGTCTCCTGTATCATTTCATGGCCGCTCCTATCAAGGGCAAACTAAACAAAGGAGAGAGCCTGACGGTTTGTGTTCAAGTAAAGGAATACTAGAACTGGCAAAAGAAAGAAAAAAAAACAGATTCAGCTATTTTGAAGCTGTATGTGGAAGATTTGCATTCAACTAGTTTCATTAGCATTAACATATGTTAGGACGTGGAGCAGGTATGAAATTAGCTAACAATCTAAGGAACAACAACTACAACTGTTTGAGTTTAGCCAAGAAGCTAGCCAGCACAAATGTGTTACAGTACTCAGATTACTTTTTTATCGTAAATAATAAACTAATGTGTTAGTGTTTCAATTCAAGTAATCATTTATTCAGATACTTTTTCAAGCAATTACTTTATTCATTTTTATTTATTTTTTTACTTTATTTTGTTTTGGTGCAAAAACATGAAAATCATAAAAAGATTGTTTCTGCAAGTAATACTGAACAATGAAAACTGTAAGGAGATATTGCATCTGTTATATTACGGGCTGTGCAAGAGGCAACATGTGCAAGGCACTGCAAAGATCTTCTGTTTTTAGTACTCTAATGTGTTACTTTTGTGTTACGAGATCATGCTATAATGTAATGAGTTACTTTTAATGGCAGCAACGCTGTCATATAACAAGTTGTTTTTAAAAGTAACATTCCCTAACAATTGTAGCTACTTAGCTGGCTAGTTACTGAGGCTGGCATCTGGTAGCTTGCTATATTAGGCAAAACATATCACCTTTAATGTAAACCTGTATCCCTCTGGATTCTTTAGATGTTTTAATTTCAAATGATTTCCAGTGGATTCCCATGAAATTGGTAAAATTATAAATGTCAGTTTTGAAGCCTTGCAGCTTTTGAATCAAACCTAAAACCTGGCAATCATGTCACCATTGATGACCACCTTGTATGGCTAATTTATTCATTAGCTTGTAGCTAACTCTGATGCAGTTTCCTGTAAATTGTGGATCATTCCTATAATAATAAATAATAAATGAAATAAAATAAATAGCTCTTTTTGTATGTTTCTCTTGGTATACAACAGTAGCTTAGCTGTGGATTTTCCGCAGCCCGAGTGTGATGTAAATTTATGTCCAATGTAAAGCCTAGATATAGCTCTGCCTCTCTCAGGTGAGTCTCTTTCAGGAGAGAGAAAGCGAGTATCAGCAGCCACCACTCGGCTCCATCATCAACAGCTCAGACCGGCTTCAGCCTCACATCAGAGAAGGCCTTTTCAAAGCAGCTCCAAAGGCTTCGACAGCACCAGGCGGCTCAGGCAGGTGGCTGCGGCAGGCCGGGGTTGGGTCAACCTGATAAGGCGTAAAGCTCACTCCCCGGCTGTGATGGGAGTCTGGAGTCTGGAGTGTGGAGGGCGCCATGTCTTTGATTCGCTGCAAAAGCGCGACTCCCATCTCCGATAAGAGCTAAAATCCACCCTGGTTACGATCAAAAAGCTGATTTCACGGGTGCACATGTGAACACAAAAAGCGACATGCATGTGCACGTGCAGGCATGTACAAACGCAACGCCCTCTTCTTCCAAATCAACTGAAAACAAGGAGCTGGCCCCCTCTGTCCTACTTCCTTTGCCTTTTCAAGCCCGCCATCATCAGAATGGATGAGCATTTCAACGGAGAGAGTAATAAAAAAGCAAAGATTAAGACACAATCGGGCTCACACAAGCAGCTTAAAGATGACATTTGTCTGTTTCAATTGATAAGCGTGTCTTCTGCTCCAGATGGCTTACACTAGGGTAGCTCAGGATTAGGAAAAAAAGAAAAAGAAAAAAGCACATCATCTCAGCAACAGCAGAAAGGCGGTGTGTCTATCAACGCTGAAAATCTGGGACTTGGAATGTCTCCTGTAGTTCATGTATATAAACTGCACAACATGTGGGCAAAATGCAAGACCTTAATCCTCTAAATAAGATGCACGCAACGGAAAACCAACAGCTGAGAGGAGCACGGCTGCCTGAAAAACGTGGCCAAGACGCAGTTATAGTTGTTTCAGATGATGGTTAGTGTGAAGTACCTTTACAGAAAGAGTGTCCAAAGAGTTTTAAGATAAAAGAACAGTGAAAAGGGAGAGAATGATCATTATTATACACATACTAAGATATCCTTTGACATATGAATGAAATATTTGAATTTGAAAGGGTTCACACTCAGCAGTATTCCCCTTTAAGCCCCGAGGATTTTCCCTCCTATAGTAATATTATTAATCGACCTCAGAAAGAAGTATTAGATGGATGATTTGAGTTTCTTAATTGCAGAGCGGCTCATAATCTCACTGGTTGAGTTAAACCTCAGTGTGGCCAAAGAACCATCTTTTAGTCATGTTAGATACACAAGGACATGAAGGTTTGCAAACTCATGGCTTAAAGGTGCAATAAGTAAAATTTTTAGGGTTCTATGTCACAAAATTACCATGTCTGCAAGGATTTATGGGTTTTTGATCAATACCAGTGACTCAAAAATAACTTTGTCAGGTGTTCAGATTTCTGGCTTTCAAAACTGACTTTTCAGCCCAAACAAAAACTCCCCAAGCACAACAGTTTCAAGACTCTCCCAATCCCCCATGCACTCCTGAAATTTCTGCAGCTACAACTGGTCACCAATAGAGGTCCATAAAGGTCACAGATTACTTAAATTACTTAAAGGAAAATTCCACCCTAAAACACATTAACATTATTTAAAAACAGGCATTGACACTTTACAGTGGGTTTCTGGTGCTATTTTGTTGTTGTATTTTTGTTATTCTGTGGCGAGCCAAACTAGCAAGTGAATCTGGTTTCATCTCTAAGAGATATTCTAAGCCCAGATGGAATGGTGTTTGAAATTAAAAAAACAAATCAGTGATCTAAACATACAGGTTAGAAGTCAAGTTTCAGTGCCAATCCCTAAAAATAAATTAATAAGCGTGTTTCTTTGTAGATTTGAAGCAATATTAAACAAACATGCAGGGAGAAATCCAGCATAGAACAGGGAGAGCTCACTTCTCTCTCCCATAAAGGACTGCTAGCGTGTGTGCATCTCATTTGAAAAACAAAATTACATCCTACAATGACTAAACAGCACCAGAAATGCAAAGAAAGCCACTAATGCCTGTTTTTGGATTTTTCCTTAAATGCCCCTTTAATGCTATACAGCTGCTTTCAAGCTTGACTGCAGTATGTTTGTTAGTTGTTGGTTGGATATGAGTTTAGAGTTCAAAGTTGCATGCTGCACCTGCTACTTGCACTATCTGTGCTTCTCAGAAAATGCTTTGTGTACTTAAAATTCCACATTGATGCATAATTTCCAGCCATTTCTTTATTGCTGTGCCTTGCATCTGTGCCGGTGGTGGAAGGGTGGATGCAAAAATGAAGCGGTGACAGGAACACCCCTGAAACGGTTTCTCTGCAGTTACGAAATTAGAGCACATTGAAGGAATTTATCTCACTGTTATTATTCCAACAATTATCACTCTGCCCCTCCGAACAATGACGTTTCACTGCTGGCAGAGGTGTGGATGGGGGCAGGGTTGGTGGGGGGGGATAATAACTCTCCGTAGCCACAGCAACCGAGACCATGATGGATGATGACAAAATGTGTGTCAGATACTCACTTACACACACTCCCTTTGAGTCTTTGCCGTGTAAGGGGGTGATGACAATCTCTAAGTAAGCCTGCTGCATGCACAATTTTCAGCTTTTTAAGTGCAGCAGTTTTTGCATGTCAAGAGAAATGTGTTAACATAAAAGCTCCATTAAATTGTTAAAGCTCCATACGATCTTCTCTCTAAATCGGCTGGTGCAGCCTGCAGGCCTGGTAAAGACATGGCATTTCCCAGAGGGGCTGAACAGGAATTTGACAGCTTTCATGAAAAACCCAGCCAAAATTTTCCCAAATCAACCTATTTTAAACTGCACAAACTCTTGCTGGGGTTGTATTTTACTGTGCACAGTAAAAAAAATACTTAACCACATTCTGCCATAAGATATTTCACTCAACAGTGCTGTAAAAAACCGACTGCACAAATGTGAAAATGTGCACAACATTTAAAAATATGCACAACATTTAAAAATACTACACTAGTGGCCAAGTGAACATATAGTGTGGTTCATTTCCCTCTTGAGCTCAAATAGCCAATTCTTATGTGGAATGTATTTGTTGGAACCATAAATGAAATGGATGGTCTGAAGCTGGTATAAAAAACTTACGGCATTCCCTGAGCTGTATAAGTTTTTGAACAGCAACATACTTTAATGGTTTTGCTCGATGCCTTGTTTTACACTGTTTGTAAAATTTATTTTTTTTTGTTTTTTATTTAAAGCTAAGACTCTGAATTTCACCATCATACTCACTGAGTCATGTCACATCCGTGGCATGTAGAAAGCTAAATTTTTAAAGTTGCAAAAACATTCCCTGAAGGCAGAGCTGCTCATAATCTCTCTTGGCTGAGTTACGCCTGTGGTCAAAGAAGCACATTTTTCATATGACTGAGACGGCAAAATCAAATATCGTTCATTACATGATTATCCTGCAGAGCTAATTTGCCCTCAATGTAAGTGGTGACATTTTGTCATTGTAGCTAAATGTAAATACATGGTAATGACTTCTTTTCATACGTTTGTGACTGTGGCATTGATGATTTTTTTAGGAAGTCAGCAGATTAGCCAAACAGCTCATCTACAGCTGACAGTCTAGCTAGTGGCTAACAAGTGGCTAACTGTTAGCTAACCTGGTTAAGCGTGGCTACACTGCATTTTAGTAGCACTAAGAGGAGTGTATCTATGTGACCTCAATATCATTTTTTTTTTTCACAAAACATTTTCTGACACATTTCAGATATTATTTACTGAATATGTACTATCAGATTGTGCATTTTTTGTGAATATGCTAACATTATGGACATTACTCTTCTTTTTGTGTTGAGGGAACATAAGATTGGTTATGTTGCTGATGTTTAATGTTGGCAACTTTCTAAATTGTTTTGTAATGTTAATAGAAAATGTGTTTAAATAAGGCAGTATCTTCAGAGGCGGCCTGACCATAAACAGCATTTCAGATATTTACTGAAAACATATTAAGAGATGGGTTCGGTTAGAATGGAAGTTCTTCTTTTGATGAGAGAAACAGGATTGAGGGAATATGAGGCTGTTTTCAGTGTGAACAAATGACATGAAGGGAACACAGGATGGATTATTCTTCTGTCGTTCAACACTTTCCCACTCATGCAGAACCGCTCACTGTAAGTACAGTCACAAAATTGCTGTTCTATTGTTTCTTGCATCACAAAACCGAAGCTAGAATTTTCATTTGCATTACAAAAGTATTTTGAAGTGGCATTATTACAAAGATAACACTTTGACATGGAGTCATTTGGAGAACATTTTATATAAAATTCATTCCTCCAAAAGAAAATGTAAAACAACTTCTGCATAAGTGGAGCTGGAAAATAAACTATCTATAGAAACAGGTGCTGTTGTCATAAATGGTTTATTTTATTTTTTCTTCCACTTGGATCTTCCATTGGCTGTTGCCAGGTTACGCTCAGATTTCAGCCTAGGTGAGTCTGCTGAAGCTGACAACATCAAACATGTTTGACAGAAATGGCATTGGGCCAAATGGACAGAGTCGGCGGTCTTCAGTTCCCTAACACTACATGACAGTTTGACCCTCAAACCTGACCAGCCCACATTCACATCAGGCTTAGAAACGTATAAATCAGCTGGTGTTACCGAGGCTTCAGCTAATTTGCTGCTAACATAAAAAAAACTCTTTGTTTGGCTGAAAGATTTTCATTTTTCTCCCCTCAAACTGTTTCTTTCCAACTCCTGCTGAGGTTTAACTCAACCAATGAGATTATTTCTGCCTCCAGAGCAGCTCTGCCTCACAGAAATGTTTGTACAACTAAAACTCCAATCTGCCAACGTCTCACTGTTGAAATCGAGCTCACCGTATATTACACACAAAATATGAAAAGGAAGAGAAGTCCCGTGCCTTCGTATAAGTATGGGAATCCATGTTTATAATAAAAAACATTTTTGCATGGGTGTTTTCTCAGAGGAGCTGCATGCTGCTGTGCAGCGAGTTCCCCAGGTGATAAAGCCGTGGTTCGGTCTGACTGCTGCAAAGTTCAAAGTCTTGTTTTATCACTTGGCTGCCAGCACAACTGGCAGGAGGAAACATGATGATATTGTGTTACCAGCCATCTGCAGTGCAGCCTAAAACACTTTCCCTGCAACCCAAAACGCCTCTGTGTGTGTGCATTGTGCGTGTGTGTGTGTATGTGCGTGTGTGTGTGTGTGTCTGCAGGCTAAGAGTGCATGTGTCCCTGCCTTTAAGCTGCGTGTCTTTTTCCCCAGTGGGAACATGCAATGCATCATCCTCACCCACCTATAGCTCACAACAAGGTGGGATCAAAGCACAGCTCATATTGTAATGGACAAACTGTGTATCACTTCCAGCAGGGAGATCAGATTCAATACGTGACTCAGTCAGCGTTACAAGAAAACAGATGTAAGAAAACCCTGTGCAGACGCGCCAGCATGCATGCCGTGCCCTGCACCCAAGATCTCCATGTGCACTTCCCGAAAAGTTGAAACAAAGTGTGGGGGAGTGTGAACAGGAGCTGGTGGCAAGGACAAAGAAGTGTGCGACTGTGAAAGGGCTGCAAGCAAGGGAATGTGTCTCTCTGTCTGTGAGTGTGTGTGTTTGTGTGTGTGTGCGTGTCCGCTAATTTTGGCTAATGGGCCTGGGAGTGCTGTTGCTGGCTAAAGCACAGCTCCCCAGTTTAATGGTAATTAGATTTTGCTTTTGGTCGGCTTGCCCAACGCCTGTCAACATCATGTCACAGTGGTGATCTTTGGAGTGACACCGCCTGAGAGCCTTTTCATTGGCCGAACCCCAGAAAGGCCCGCAGGCATGATGGGAGAGCAAATAACACGGTGCTATGAGACCAGAGGAATGAAACGGGTGGAGAGATAGAGGAGGGAGAGAGGGCAGAACAACAAAGCGAATCATGCTAGGGGAAGACTTGGGAATATTTATGTATCGTGTATTCATACGCTGAGGTTGATTTTAACAGTTTCTGAACGATGTGCTTCTAAACCCCTGAGCTACGGTAGATATCATTTATCACCAAAACTTCCAAACACACTCATAAAACATTTTTTGGTGACAAGTGGAGCAATGACTGATCACTGGCAAGATATTATTATCGGATCAGTGTGATGAATCATTAAATGTGGGTCAGTTTAGGGGGAACGCTGGTCCTGATCTTTAGATTTGGCATCCAAATGGGTTTCTGATACTTAATGTTTCATCTTCACTCTCCATTATAAAGATAAAAAAAAGACACTACAAGATCAAATTTGGACTCGCTCACACCAGATTCAGCTGTGAGTCAGCGTTCTGCTTCTGGTGTGGAAAAAGGATAAAAATATATTTCCACACCCCAGTGCTGGCTGTTCTCACCGCTCCTGTTCATCTTATGTATGATTACCAGACCCAGCATGAGAGAACACACATATTTCTGAAGTGTGCTGACAACTATTAAGACAATGATGGAAACTGGGAGACAGTCGTAAGAGCTATTACACAGTAGTTATACACTGATAATCATTGTAAAAGTCTGGTTTCATGTGTCTGTCCTGTATCAGACTTATAGCGCTGATACTTTTTTTTTTTTTTTTGATTAGTAGAAAACCAAATATATATTACATACATTTACCATGGTGTTTACAGGTGTCAGAGAGTTTAATTAAATGCAATTAAACATTGCATTGTAAGTATAAAGGCACATTCTGTATATTTGGTACAGCGTTGAGGTCAGTTTTAGGTAGGAATATGGTCAGATAGTAGGTTAGATAGCAAACTGCTGCTGTAAAAAAAATTTCCCCACACAACTTGGTAAGTACAAGTATTTTCTTTCATTTCTCTCCACAGGTCAGTGTGACAGGTGAGTATAAAGTGAGTTTGGTTATTTTCAGCAGGCTGGGAGGTTTTTAACATCAGAAATGTTGACTCTGATGCAGAAAAACTTTTGGACTTAAAGAAACAGATAAATGAAATTACATGAAATGTTTATGTTGAAATTAAGACCTCATACATTCAAATTTAAAACTAATGACTTTATAATAATCTAATCCTTTTGAACGACCCGTAGCCACCCTGTATATAACCAAGCAGCTACCAGACTATTCCTTCTAAGTTAAACGGAGAAAAACTTGATTTCCCCTTCAAAGTATTTCCCTCGGCAGGGTGTAAAAAACACAGCAGTGGCCCAGCGAGCATGCAGTAAATCTGGAGTACATCTATAGGAAGCCTCCCTCATGCTGATTAAATGAGTCACGCTGCTATTGTTAATGAATTTCTGATCGGTCTGACTGAGTTTTCCTGCAGCTAAATGTGTGACAACAACTGCAAAGTATACCATTAAAGGTTCAGGTGGTCTGATTGTTGCCAAGTGGAAATACATCTTGGCTGCGAGCAAAATTAAATTTGAAAGGAACGCTGTCATGTACTGGCTGGCTTCATCGCTTATCCAGGACCAGGGCTACATTTCAGGTTAATAAGACCCTGATAACATTTTCTGTACAAATAGCTCAGACTTGGTTTTCAGTTTCCTCTGATTTGGCGGTGTGACGGAAAATCAAAGAGGCTTCTTGCCAGGATGGTTGAAGATTTTGGTTATTCAGCGGAGCAGTTTGTCTGATTAATAAAACAAAAAGTAAATAAAAGTCAGTGGGACAGTCTGTCTTGTTTGAACACCCTCTGCTTCCATATTCAGTCAATTAAAGCCTGAAATAGATGTTCATTCTTTACTCTTGAAATCAGGAAACAGGTAGTTTGACTTTCCAATATTGCTCATAATGTTGCTGATCTGACAATATAAATGATGCAGTATGGGGATTTTTTTTTTATTATTATAATAATTATAGTGCCAGTACTTAGACTGATGGTGCTTGTTTTGGGTCATTGTTGTGCTTATTGATGGTGTCACTGGCCTTGAATAATGGTTTTAATGGCTTGGCAAAGCCATTTAAATGCATGGTGCAGCGCCTTATTACGAATTTAATGGTCGTAGGTCCAAAGTGTTTTTTTGGGTCCTCTGTCTTGTGCTTAACATTGCTGCAAAGCTAACTGCCTACTTTGGGGGGTGGGGGGGATAAAATTGAACCTTGAACTTTGACAACAGAAACTGTTGCAGTAAAATTAGCCATAGAGAAAACAAGGCCGTAACAGCTTGATTGGTGCCAGCTAAAATGGCACTTATTTCCTGATCCGAACGAACAAAGACCGAATTACACCTCCTTAAACCTTTTATTTTTCATGGAAGCTCGTAGTATGTATTTATATTCACTTTTCCTCTTAGATCACAGTAAAAATCACGAACTAATAGGCTGTTAGAAGCACTCATTCTTTCCCTCTTTCCATTGAAAAGATGACTAAGTATCCAGATAGCCAAAACAGGAATACATTTGCTTCACATGAATGCTAATGCCTGTTGTGGAAGCAAACACAAACGGCTCCAGCAGATAATTTCTCGTCCAAACAATGTTCATTACTATGGGCACTAGAGAGGCAGAAGTTGTTGGACTGAAAGCAAATGCATTCATTTTGTGTGGGAGATGGAGAACCGTTCGCTTCCACAAAGGACATTACCTGTGCATATCAATGCTGGCCTCATGAGGCAGCCACTAGTCTGTTGACATCATTAGGCCCTGAACATGTGGTGGCAGCAAAAACATTCAGATCGCAGGGAGAAATATAACAGCACCTATAAACAGGCCAAATGTTTGTTGTGTTGTGCACGTCAAATGATCCTGATGTGCCGTTATCACTGTATTAATAGTAATTCTTAGCTCCTTTGATGGTTTTGACGATATTTCTCAAGTATTGGCAAAACGTCTTGCTATTACATATGTGCTAAAAATAAAGTAAGACAGGAAATAAAATACAACAACCCAGATTGAAGCAAACAGCATCAAAGGTGCCTGATGATCTACAGCCTGCAGGGTCCAAACTAAAGGAGTCTTTGTAACAAAATCACAGATTTCTCTTTGACTGCAGTTTCTACCATAACCACCCAAAATTCATCTGGTGAAAAAGGTCCAAATTGCAGCATTCCTAGCATCAACAGCAAAGCTGATTTCGAGGCACTGGTACACATACAACTACTTTCCCTCCCTATTCTTTTCTCTCAGTGTGGCACCTAGAAAGTGCTTCTGGAGCGTCAGGCTTGGCTGGTTTCCATTCGATTTCCCCTGCGGGTCATCCATCGGCCTGGGGACGTGGCGAGCCGGAGCGCCCAGCCCCGAGGTGATTAACGGAAGAAAGATGGCTGCAGTTCGAGGCGTAAATCCAAAGGGGTTTCAGGTGGAACACGGGTGCTTGTCTACCAATGAGGAATGGGGGAGGACTTCACCTAATCCAGCACTGAAAATCTCTCTCTCTCTCTCTTGCCCTTATTCCTCTGGTTGTTTCAAGAAATGGCTCAAAATGGAGGGGGAGGGGGAGGAAAAGAGGGAATGGGGGGGATGGTGAGGGAAGAGTTAGAAAAGATGGGATGATAAATACACAACAGCGCTGAAGGAGATTTAAAAATAGTAATGCATGGAAGTCTTAAATAGGGGAAGGAAAGACGAAAAGAGAGGAAGTGACCAAGGCAGAGAGAGAGAGAGAGAGAGCAAGAGTGGAAACCTGTGCACCCTGGGGTGATATTAGTGAACCCCATCTGTTGAACATCTGGCGTGAGGAGCCAAATACCTCCAGCGGCCCACTGAGGAAATCTTAAATTTAGCAGCAATCCTCTCACAGAGGGCAAGACAATCCTCACTCCTGGTGAGACGGATGGAGAAGGCAGGCAGGCACGCTCTCACTTCATCATAACACTGTATGTTCCTCTGACCAGTAATATGTGTAGATATACAAATGTACCTCTAAGGCCCTACTTATATAGAATAAGTGTTATATGAGGACATTGTGTAATCAGTAAATTACTTCCCAATGTTTTGCTAATCGCCTCCACATGGGATAATAAAATTCAGTGAAATCGTCATTTTATTTTTCTTCCATTTTACATGATGGGAGAAAGAAAATATGACCCTAGAAAGAGATGAAGGAAAACAAACTGTGTCTGAAATTACTGAGTTTGATTCTCACAGGATTGGTACTATCAGAGGGCCTCTGTCTTCATTGGTAATTTGTGCTGGAATTTATACTTCACAAATCACCAAAATGGCAGATTCACATGGGATTAAGTCACGGACAGCGATTATCACAAATCACTGGTCGTCTCCTGGTAATATTAGTCCCCATGTGAGACAGGCCAGGAACTGGAAATGGAATGATTTTGAGGGTCGTGATCCTGGCCTGAAAAATCATGAGACAAATGAACATTAAAGACAACTGTAAAACAAGTCTCCGAAGACGGGATATCACACGAGATCAGAACTTCAAGAATCCCTTGAGCCCAAAAACCTCTGCTCTTGTCAAAAAACACCTGAATTTTTGGAATGGACCATCATTAACATTTCATAGATACGTACACTTCATAGATTCCTGTTTCTAGCCCTTTCTACAAGCTGCATGCTGTCCATCAGAAACTAGCGTAAGATGTTTCTAGATGGACAGCTATAGTAGAAGACTTAGCTTACTTGCAAGATGCAGCTGGACTAGATAGAAATCCAACTCCACTGAGATGTAGCTGGACTGTTGTGTTGTTTATGTGCAAGAATCAAGTTAGATCGAAGAGTTAATTGTCTTGGGGCCAGTTAAGCTTCCCCAACTGACAAACCACTTAATCTGGAACAACAGAATAAATTAGCCCTGTTAGCTGATGGTGAAGAGGCATGTAAATGTCATCGCTGGCTTGTCAGTTTGTTTTTGTTCCCATAAACCCAGCTGTATGTTAGTATAGTCAATTTAGATTAGTGATCAGTCTGGAATCTCTACATGGTATTTCTTTTTTTTTTTTTTTTTTTTAATTTCAGAGGGAAAATGTGATAAAAACTGCTAGTTTAACTGCCATGCTCTATTGTATATACCAGTGTAGTGCATGTTGGGAGGGTCAGGTGGAGGGGATTGCTGGGAAATGCTGTGTGGGATGAAAAGGTCACCATTTCAAAGTACTTGGTAGCTGAAGTGTGACTGTGAGTTTCTACTGGAAATTCAAACCCATTCATTAGCAAAACCGTGGCATGTCAAAGTAATTGATAGGGTTCATGTTTTACTTCACCTCAGCCGTCAGGCTCACTCTGCAGAGATGCAGCTCCTCTCTTCCCTCACAATCTCAGTCTCTTTGCTCAGTTCTCTGTATGCGAGCCAGAAGGTGCAGTATCTCATGATACGTCTGAGACTCTGTAGGACTTTCATTAAGTCCTTGTTGAACTGCCATTTCTGGAATGCCTGCGGCAGAAACTTGGCCGGAAAGTTACTGCAGCTCCAGCTGATGCTAGTTTCACTTCAGCTGCACTGGAAGATTGTTTCTTCCATTTCTCTGTAATTCAGATCGCTTGTTTACAACATTAACTTGATTTATTCAGGTTCTACATACTGTTTGATGGACTTCATCATGTTGAGGAGGGAACATTAGTATGCTAGGTGTTTCTGTGCGTATGCTAGCAGTAATGTTAGCTGTTAAGTTGTAGTAGTTTGCTATTATTGGTGATTTGATTACTTGCCAGATGCTGACAGCTGAGTGTTTAACCTGTATCAGCTGTATCTGTCTAATTTCTCCTTCTTACTGTGTATTTCCAACTTCAAGATCCAACCTCATTGGGGAATTTGATGAATTTATTAAGGAGTCACATGAGCCCCGCTGGTGACTTGAAGGCAAGATCCAGGCCTTGGACCTCAAAGGGCGACAGATATGTGCTCAGATCAGCCAGATTAACTTGCTTTTACCAACAAACATCTGCAAATGACACACCATGGGACAAGCATGTCAGCGATCCTGCTGAATTGAAATTCTGTTTTTCTGGTCAGCAGAGAGGCCGGGGGTTACTATATTTCCGAGGCATGGAAAGTGACTGGAGGAATGAGGCAAACTGACTCTGGCGAATCCTCGACTTTCCTTATCTCACGTTGAGTCAGTGGGAGAATTGGCCGGAGACCAGAGATTGAGAGACAAATGGAGAAACATGAGGAAGTCAAATAAGACAGCTGAAAGGAGAAAGAGTCAGGGGGGTGGGATCAAGAAAAGCTTAAGCAAAAGAGAGATGTAAGATAGAGAAGGGTCACGAGAGATTAAGAGAGAGGAGAGGGCATTGCAGTTTAAACCGCCTCCCCACAGAACTAAGACAAATTGGGCTACGCGGCCGTCTCGGTGGCCCCAAGTCCCTATCTCTCAGAGGAGGAAGCCGGCGTCTCCCAAGCATTAAAGTGGAAAAACCAACGCCACTGCAAGAATTTAATGAGGAGGGCTCTGCACTGTTCTCCACTCTCCCACACCAACACTGAGTCTGTGACACAACACTTCTTGGCATGTGGTGATTTTCTCTCATTCTGTCTTCTTTACTCAGTGCCTTTATTCGCTCTGCCTTTGCTTGAGGAGTGGAGTGGATGTCGAGGCTGCGGCCGGTCCGGGCGCACTCAGCCTCGGCCTCGCTGCATTATGGGCTGGGAAAAATGCCACGCAGCATCTCAGTGATTGCACTCCCTCGGCAAACAGCCCTGTATTACACACTTTATCAACTACACACATGCAAAAACCAACAACTTAACATGTGGAAGACCTCATTTCATATGCTGGTGAGTTTGTTTCATTTGGTTGGGTGAAAATAGGGTTGCCAACTGCCCCTTATTAGCCGGGACATCCTGTATTTGGACCATAATTGGTTGTCCCATACAGGACTTCCTCTGTCTCACAAAGTTTGATGACCCAGCACTTGGTTAGTTCGCTAAAGCCTGATTCCCCAGCTAATGCACAGTCAGTTTCGCAAACTCTTGGATCGCCTGTTGTGTTATCAGACTGTGGGCAGGTTGTGTTATCATGATGTGATCATGAGGCAGCCATCACTGCACCACCTACTCCTGACAGGCGGGGATTAAAAACAAAAAAAATAATGGACTGCAAAACAAACCAGTGAGGAGCAGTTGGCCTGGCTTTTAGCTTTACCCAAATGATGGAAAAAGTTTACAGGTGTTTCATGGTATTTGTATGCACATACAGCAGGTCTGGTGGGCCTGACAGCTTGTCTAAGACCAGGGGGACGAAGTCAAGAGGAGAGATGCATGAGAGGACTCTGGTATTATGGAGCATACTGAAGCTTTTCTTTATTTCACTATTGCATCTTTGACTTTCCCACAAAAAAGGGTAAATCTTTACAGTTAATGGACAATTTTTGAGTTCAAGCTATAGAATCAACAAAAGTATTGTTTGAAGGATTAATTTGTTTCTTTTATACTACATTATTCTTACTAGAAAAGCAATGGTAATAGAAATAGAAAAGTGAGAAAATACATAGTGCAGAAATAATAATTTTAGAGCTCCTGCTTTTTTTTCCCAGGGGCTTTTAAACAAGGACTTTCTGTCATTACAAGTTTTTGCTGAACACCTTGTCACTGCCATTATTTCATCCATCATTGCAATATGATTCTGTTACATAAGTGGTGACATAAAGTCCCTTGTTAGTTAATTTCTGCAAAGCTCATGAACAACTTGTCTGTGTTACTTCTTAAGACGAAAAGTCACTAAACTGTGTAGGGGAGCACAACCTGAAGGAGCCTTTAGTTTTAATAAGCTCAAATAAATTTGGCCCTGCCACTTTTGGAGCGGTGGAGCTCCTCTGTTGATTTGTAACCTATAATGAGCCTACATTCATATAACTACATCACCACACCAACCTGGCACCCCACCCTCTGTCCTTTTGTTTGGATGTGAGAAGCTGGTAGCTCTAGGTGAAAAGGACAAACAGAGCAGCCATGGATACTGACAGGAAGCTGGAATCCAAATGTTTGTCTGTCCACTGGACAATACACTGATGTCCAGGAGAGCAGAGGAAATGGAAGCCTTTATTTTATCTTTACTTTTCCAGGGATTTACTTGATCCTGAGTAGACCTGAACAATATGGGCAAAATAAAACTGATTTTAGTGGGGATGGCAACTTTTGCATCATAACTTTAATTTTCACTGAAAAAAAGAACTATTGAAATGAAGGTGATGTGGTTTTTACTGGGCTCTGTACCAAACAAACATGTTTTCTTAGGACTGGAGAATACAATCTGTGGACCAGGGCATCTCTGCAGCACCACATTACTTTGTAAAAGAAAAATGCAGCTACTGTGATTTCGAAAATGTTTTGATTAGATTTTCAGCCTTAATCCTGAGTCTGTGTTACAGATCCCTTTTGTTGGTTAAAAACCTTTAATCATTAATATGTGAACTAGTCAGCTAAGCTAAGAAAAACAGCCTTGTTGTTTTGCTTGACCAGCATGTATCCTTGAGTTTATCTAAATGGCTTTGGAAGCTGTGGTTTTGGTTTTATAAGCACAAAGACAACAAAAAAACTGTCAACCCATACAAGAGCCTGTAATACATTCACTTCAAATACAACATGGAGATGACCAAAACTGGAAAATGAGGTTTTCACATGACAAGTGACAATATGAACAAACAACTCATCATCTATCATTACAGAAAACTGCTTCATGTTTTTAAGGACATTAGCATCATACTTTAGCAAAGAGCAAAATCACATAAAACACTTCCCTGTGGATCAACATCCATCATCATTTAGCCGAAGCTCCTGGCTTTAAATAGACCACAGCTAAGCAGCTCAGATTCAGAGAATGGAGCGAACAACCCAGATGAAAAACGGGCCTAAGAAGAAGGTTTGTGCTCCCTTTGTAAATATTTGATCGAGGTACAAATCATGGGCAGCCAGAAGATTGGAGTGCAGGCATTGACTTTTGTTTTGGAACTGCTTGGGTGAGATGAAGGAGTGAAAAGAGAATTAATTTAAGGGTGGGAAGCAA
>OMKZ01033484.1:0-17642 GCA_900302535.1 Neoniphon sammara | reverse complement strand
CCTGTGATAATGAGGCATTCGTTGTCTTCCAAAGCTTCTGTGAAGAGGCGAGAAATAATGAGTTCAGAGTTGATGAGGAATCTGATCTCCTCCTGGACCAGCCCGAGTCCTGTTACTCCTCCACCTACCATCTTGTTAGCAAAGTCCACCTGGAGTACAAACACACCCACCACCCCCTCCACACACACACACACACACACACACAAACACACATATTTCAGTCCTAGTCACCTCCTTGTCGCCCTGCACCCTTATATAAACCTCTGTCTCCCCTCTAGTTGTTACTCCTCAGCTTTTCATCATCAGTCTCTTTTCTCTTGTCATTATTTGTGCAGGTATGTATTTTACCTCTTCTTCTTCTTCTTCTTCTTCTTCTTCTTCTTCTTCTTCTTCTTCTCTCCTTCTTCTGCACTATTTTTTGTGCTTTTTACCAGACCAAGACATTCCGCATAGTCTTGCATCCTGTATGATGTGTCCTGATTTGAACTATGTGGCAGACTAGAAGTGGAGGTTACTGTATTGCTTCAGTATTTTCAGTCTCTTGCTGTAAAAATAATACTGAGGTAGCATTGCATGTGGGAAGGAAATTGAATGAGATCAACTGCTCAAACACTGTTGATTTTTGGGGCTTTTCACGTCTCCAGCACAGTCCTCACTCATTATTATTAGGCACAATCCTATTTTGGATTATAGTGCCCCCTGTTGAGTACCCACTTCTGGTTTTGAGTACATAGTGCTTTTTTTTTTCTTCTTTTTTTGGGACATTTTTAAGTGGCAATATAAGTTTTTTCATGTATCATAAATATTAGAATTGTGTAATGTTGCTAATCTTGGGAGTGAATCAGGCCTGGAAGCTCAGCTCTGATGGGTTACCAAAGTTCAAAAGAGCCTGATTAAAAGTTAAACTTCTTAATAGTATACACTGATGACATAAATGATGGTGAATAAACGATGAATATAATGTGTAAACAAATTCCAGGTTTCTGTCTTTAGCAAACACAAGACTCAAACGTTCAAAAAGTGATAGATGAACGAATGAATATTTGCTAACAGTCTGTCAGTCCCATTAAGGCATAAAATATTTCTGAAATTCGTAACACTCGTGACAGGTTATTTTTGTCGCTGTTGGCCTGTCTCCCCTGCTGAGTTTGTCTCTGTCTGTCAGTTTGGCCCGAACCGCTCAACAATGAAGCGACGTGATGAATTCCTGTCCCAATCCCTCATCTGCCTTTTGTCCCCGCGCCCGTGTTTACTCAGATTCACATGCTCATGCTCTGAGGTCTGGGCTAAAAGCTAACTATGAAGGGATCGGAAAGACTCAGGCAGCCTCGGTCCTTGATCTGCCATGTTAATACGCTCAAAGACAATTTGTCTGGGAGGGCCTGCAGTTGTTGGCATTGAAAATAAGTCTCCATTGAAAGAAAACTGTCTCCACTGTTGGGCTGTCTGGCCAGAAACCCTTATGGTCAGTCAGGCTTGGTTCTATGTGCAGCTCTTTAGATTGTTTTGACCAGGGTGCTTTGCATTTTGTAAGATCTATCTTCTATATATATTAATGCTAAACCACACTCAAACATATTAACTGGTGAAGCTATGGTAAGAAACAACAAATACTTGTAGAGACTGTAATTGCAGAGACTTGGTTTATTCACTAGGCCCCTGCAGTTCAGTGCGGCTGTGAGTAGATCGAATGATAATCGTGGACTTGGCTGGTGTTAATGGTGCCCAGCAGACCGGCTTAAACGCTCCATGCCACGTTCTTTCTTGTAAATCAAATTAAACAAGGAGGATTCGCCAGCTGATACCTAGCTCTTATCCTGGGTAACAGGACACTGTTCCAGCTGAGTCCCTCTGGCCCCTTCTATTCCTAGCTCATTAGCTACAAATGGCCTTTCCCTTAATCTTGTTCTCGCGGCAAAAACATTGACCCGAGCTGAACGTGCAGTTCACCCCCAGGTGGCCGAGCTCTCTCTGAGTCGTGGACTTTGTTCACTGTGATATTGACATAAGGCAACATCTTTTGCGACTGTTATATCTGAGCCTCCTGGATTGTCATGATGGTGCAGTAGTGAGTTGAAAGTTCTTGTATTAAAATAAGAACTTTGACATCCACTGTATCATATGAAATGCTTTCAGATTTATTTATTTGTAAAGGAGCAATGCACATTAAGCACCATTTTAAAAAGGAAAATGAGTTACCTCATAATGACTACTTTTCATGTGCAGTCCCTGGTCAGAAAGTTAAGACCCACTGTGAGTCAGTGCCAAAGACACAATTAGACACAATACAGAGATGTTATAATATATTAAAGGGGTCCTGTTATAGAAATCAAGTGCTCCTCCATTTATTCACACAGATAATCAGTTGTTAAAATTTTATTTAGTTTGAGTGGTTTAATTTAAAGTTGGTGCATTTTACCAAACTCCTCAGTTTCAGACTGCAGTAAACGCATCACAGCTGGACTTGGTCTTGATTGGCTCTCCTTAACCAATCCTCCCAGTCTCACAAATTTATAGGTTTTGGAAAACCTCCACTTAGCAGGTTTACCTCATTGGAAATGGAGGAGCTGGTTTGATCACTCAGTCAGGGTGCAGTATCGTGCCTGTGAGGATTTAGTCTGCAAATTCATTTCATTCCCTTTGAACGAAACTACATTTATTTGCAAACCATTTAATTTGTATACAGGTCACCAATGTTTATCGCATCCATCTCTCTCTAGTGTCACCATGTCTGATGCAGAAGAAGAGCATGAGTGAGTTACATCCCTGTCTATTGTTGACAAACTTATGTATAATGCATATGTACATTACCTCCTGTTTATGACTGATACACTCTTCTATTTCTTTCTTATTTAGCAGGCATCATGAGGGTAAGGCCATTTGTATTTATGTTGTTTCTAGCTGTTTCATCTCTCCTCTCTCTTTTTTAATTTGGTCACTCTGTCACTCATTCTCTCTTCAGAGGAAGAGGAGGAGCAGGGTGAGGGAGGTGAGAGTTTCATACTAAACTTTTTTTTTTATTTCATCCACCCAACCTAAGAAATAACCTAACTCCTATCAGATATAACCTAAATGATCAATATGGCCTTGCGTGGGATTGAATCCTTTCTGTACTTGTATCAGAGTTAAAACAGTACATTTCCCTATTGAAGAGGACACACGAAATGTAAATGATCACGCTTCGTTGAAGAGCTGTAACAGGGGATTTGTGTGGGTTTGCATGTAGCAACAGCAGAAAGTAAGCTCGAGTCACAGTCATGTTGGTTGCTAAGTCTCTTATCACTGGCATGCAAACTTTAATTCCATGGAAAGTAAACTTAGACCTAAGTAAACAAGGGACATTTAATCAGTGTATTGCTGCCCTTCAAAGCCAAAGGGAGTATTAAAAGTAAGAAATAATGACTTCAAGGCTGAATTCCTGTTCTGATAAAAGGATCGTTTGTATAAAAAGCTGATACCTTATCATTTAATAGCAAGTGCAGCTATACATTTGTCTATATAAAATGTAAACCCAATCATCACATTTGAATGCACACAAATCGAATTTAAGGCTGTATATGTAGAACATTGTGCACATTGTACAAGTCTTAGTTCACAAGCAGAGTGGTTCTGCAGCACTGTGGATTTTTAAGCATGTTTGACCTTGGCTTTTATCAGATTTTCTTTTGGACTAGTGTGTTGTAACAAGAGCAGAAAGATCCCACACACTGTCTACACTTACAGAAGAAACTTTATTGCAACGTTTTGGTCAGTCAGACCTTCATCAGGCAAAAAGGAGCCAACCGCAAATATCAAACTTTATAATAATAATAATAATAATAAGCTTTATTTATAGTGCGTCTTTCATCACACAATGTAGCTCAAAGTGCTTTACAATAAAAATAAATAAAGTGTTTAAAATTAAGATAAAAGACAGGCCAGACGAGTTAAAGATAGACAGATGCAGAAAAAAAGGCAGTAAAAAGGGCTTTCTAGGCCCACAGTTCATAGAAAACAGAACAACATCCCCTGATCTGAACCCTCATAGTGGGTAAGATAAAACTCCCACAAAACTACAGAAGCTAATAGGGGAAAAAATGAAAGAAATCTTGGGAAGGGAACCCCTGCTAGGCCGACCAGGAATGCAACAGGTGCAGGGTGGGCAATTATTAGCTCTAATCAAATCAAATTATTGAATCTAATTCTAATCTATAAAGTAAAAATAAAATTACATTAATTAAAAGATAAGTTAAATAAATAGGTTTTCAGCTGCTGTTTAAAAATGCTCACTGATCCCACATCTCATATAGCTTTATCTATGTTGTTCCATAATTTTGGAGCATAGCTAAAAGAAGCTGCACTGTCTTTTGTGTAGGATAATTTATATCTTAAAAAACAGAAGAGCAGAAGATCTAAGAGCTCGGGAAGGATTATAAAACAACAGCAAGTGTGCAATGTAGGCCGGTCCTAACCCATAAAGAGCTTTATAAACAAGCAAATAAAAAACCTTTGAAATCTATTCTAAAAGATACTGGGAGCCAATGGAGTGTAGCACAGGGATGATATGCTCTCATTTTCTTGTTTTGGTTAAAAGTCTAGCAGCAGAGCTCTAGATAAGCTGCAGTTTCTCAATAGAGCTGTTTTGGTGGATCATTAAAAAGAGCATTGCAGTAGTCTAATCTATTTGAAATAAGAGGGTAAATATGTTTTTTCTGCATCTTTTTGGCCATATTTGAACAATATTTCTTAAATGGTAAAAAGTTGTTTTAGTCACCTTCTTTATGTGTGGTTTAAAATTTAAGTCTAAATATAAGACAATTCCCAGAGTAAATCTCTTTTAGCTTGGGGGCCAGCTACGAGTATTTATGTTTTATCTTTATTTAATTTCAGAAAATTATTGCTCATCACCTTATCAACTGCAGCCATATCAGTAGTCAGGGAACATAGGGCACTGACATCATCAGGCTCAACCAAAATATACAGCTGCATATCATCAATGTAACTATGGAAATCAAGTTTATTCTCTCTGATGATGTCACCTAAAGGGATCATATATATATATATGTGATGTATACTGTATGCATGAAAAAAAGAAGGGAACCAAGACAGCTTCCCTGAGCAACACCAAAAAGTAAATCATATTTTTCTGACACATGATCACTGATACTTACCAAAACCTTTCTCCCTGAAATGTATGAGTGGACCCAGTTTAAAACAGGGAGGCCAACCCAGTTCTCAAGGTGATCCATGAGAATATCATGGATTATATAAAGAACTAAAGGTGTGGACCAATTAGAATTAGAAATGTCATCCCAGGAACAGGTCACATGGTCTCACTGGTGCATCAAGGGCTAGTAAAATCAGATAATATGTTGAAGGTCTGACTGTGCAAGTGTTGTAGACTGTGTGGGATCTTCCTGTTCTCCCTGCATTTACCTGCATGGTTTGTCGTATGCACCTGTCAGACTGGGGAAGTCCTCTTAGGTGTGCAGACAGCCTCTTTCTAGATTGGTGTGTTGTGTCATTTATTGCAACATGACTGACAGATTTCTGATCCTGTTTTTTCTAATCTAACACTGTGGGTTTTCAAAGTAAAGCAGTCACAATTTTTGATTATTAATTCACATTCTTATTTCTGTCCTGGCTGACTTATGGAAGAAGAACGGCCCAAATACAAGTAAGTATGAATGCATGCATGAGAATACATAGTTTACTACTGATAATTGCATTGCATAGCAGTGAAAATATTCTGAACCTTATAGCACAGAGAGTGAACAACCACAAATAATACATAGACATGTCAGAAGTGCGCTCATGTTCTTTTACAGGCCGCTCGTCTCACAGCTTGCTGCCCCTAAAATTCCTGAGGGAGAGAGAGTAGACTTCGACGTATGTTCCTCTAAACCCCTTCGTAATGAAATAACAACATGAATAATATTAATGAGTGAATGATGAATGATGATAATGAGCTTTAAGGCAGCTTGATTCATAAATCCCCTGATCCCACTCAGGACATCCATAGGAAGAGGATGGAGAAGGATCTTCTGGAGCTGCAGACTCTGATTGAAGTTCACTTTGATCAGAGGAAGAAAGAGGAAGAGGAGCTGATTGGTCTCAAAGAGAGGATTGTAATGCGCTTTTTCTATTTTACAATCCCATACTCTCTTTTGTCCATCTTTGTTATGAAAGAGATGTGAGAATATATGTGATGTGATTAATAAGCTATGTATGAATGCTGTGTATGAAATACGAATAGCATTTCTTTTTTAGGAGAGTCGCCGGGCAGAAAGGGCTGAGCAGCAGCGTGTGAGAGCTGAAAAAGAGCGAGACAGACAGACAAGGATTGCGGTAATTAATGATGGGGGACAAATGAATTAGCACTGTATTATATTTGTTGTTATAACCATACATGTTGATAATGTGTTCCAGTTACCATGGTCAAATTAAATTGGATTGGAGCTAATTTAATATGTGCTTTGTGGACTTATGTGTGCTTTTTGGCCCATTATGAGTCATTTGAAATTGAAGTGATCCACTGAAGAAATGCAAACTACTTCCTCAGGAGGAAAGACAGAGGAAGGAGGACGAGGAGGCGAAGAAGAGGGCAGATGATGAGGCCAAGAAGAAGAAAGTGCTCTCCAACATGGGGGCTCACTTTGGAGGGTTCCTGGTTAAGGTCAGTGTAACACTGATATCAGGATTTCAGTGGAATATTGATTTTGTGGGCATGTGTCTTTCATCATGAGTGTGATACTGCATATCGCAAGTACACGTGTCTTCTGGATTATCCGCTCCCCATGCTGGTCTGAGCCTCGACATCTCTGCAAGTAAGATGCATTTGCTTCCCGCAGGCAGAGCAGAGGAGAGGGAAGAAGCAAACGGGCAGGGAGATAAAGAAGAAGACCCTAGCGGAGAGACGCAAGCCGCTGGCCATCGACAGCCTGAGAGAGGACGGCCTGAGGTCAGCTAAGTTTCATGAGGCCTAGGAGTCCTGAGAGCTTCGTGGGTGTTTTATGAGCTGAAGAAATAGTGAGAAGGAGCAGAAATACTGAATAACATACAAACTTATGCTGTGTTTCTATGCATTTTGGTGCTGGAAGGTGATTTATCAGTTGGGTTATTATTGCAAATAAGCATTCAGCACTTTCCATCCCACAATGTAGAAAATTTGAGTTGGATAAGCTTGGCAAATACCTTCTGAAACTGCTATGGAGCCTTGTATTGTGGCCTTTCATTAATATTAAGTAAAATCCTCAAGAGACCCAAATTAGGCAGTGAGAGCACATTGCTCAGTGATCTCCCATTGCTGATGCTCCGACTGTTTCAGAGAGCGAGCCAAGGAAATGTGGGAATGGATCTATCAGCTGGAGTCAGAGAAATTTGACCTGACTGAGAAGATGAGGAGGCAGAAATACGAGGTGAGCAATTTAGTAGAGAATATGCTGGTCACGTGAGACCGTCATTTCTAAAATGCCTGTTTCCATGGAGTTTATGACATCAGAGTTCTTTTTAATTTTTTTTTTCAGATCAATGTCCTCCTGAACAGAATTCAACATGCTCAGAAATTGTGAGTTTGCATGTCTCAGTCTATCACATACATACAACTGTACAAGGTCACTCTTAAAATCATATAACTTCTACCTTTATATACCCATTGACAGACAGTGCATTTGCTGACTGTTATATGACTGCTCATGACCTCTGACTCTTTCCGTCTCCATCCAGCAAAAAAGGTCACGGTAATAAGGGCAAGGTTGGAGGACGCTGGAAGTGAGCTCACACACAGGAGGCGCAGAGAAGCAAGAAGACAGTTCACCGGTTTCAGGAAAATGTTGCAGCAATGTTGCAGTGTTCATCCCCTGAGCTAACTGACATGTAATTGTTTGCTGTGTGGCATTTACTGAAATAGTAAAAATTCATAAATTATTAAAATGCAACTAAATGAGTGATTTCTATCGGTGTAATTCGAAGGGGAAATGAAATTCCAAGTAAGAAAAAAAAGGAAAATTTGATTTAATTATTCTTGAAAATTCAAATACTGAACAATCCATTAATAGTCAAACACAATTCATCAACAGAGAGAAAAATAACTGAAGTCCAGTAATAATAACTATATTTAAGGGATTTGACAATGGCTTCTCGCTGACTGGTAGTCTTCTTTTATGGAGGAAAAACAGAAGAAAATGTCTGAGCTCTGATGAAATATCAGCCTGACTTTCAATCTGTTACATCATGTAATGTGCTGAGCAGAGTCAAAATGTGTTTTGAGCTTGTCTTGGTTTAGCCAACTTTACTCCTTCTGCAATGTGAAAGTGGCAAATATGTTGTCACTCTTCGCCTCGTGACACGCCTCAAATCCCGCCTCTTGAGCCATGTTCATCACTCTCTCTGCAAAGCCTGCTTCTTGCTCTTTGGTCAGATCCAATAGGTACCTGCGACACACAAGGATAAAATAAATTAAATATAAAAATAGTCTTTGATTCCAACTATGATCACTGCAAATTATGTCTATCAGAAATATGTATTATGTGGCAAACACAGAATATTTAAACATAATAATGATTAACCAAATACAGAAAATACTGATTTTCTGATTTGTGTTTGTCATGTATAGTGGATGGCAGAATGACTGTACTCTAGGTGACTGAATTGTCACCATGGTAACAGGGCCTGTTACTATAAAAACCCTCACTTGGCCAGCTCCACGACGAGCACAGCTTTCGGTGCTGCAATCTGTCTCAACGTCGGGCCCAACTGGTGCACCAAGCTTTACAATATTGATCGAGAGGGAGAGAGAAATACAGGCAATGAGACACAGTTGGCAATCAAAGTATTCTGCAGTGGAGATGACTGGAATGTGAATGGCTCCTCTGAGACATTTAGGTTTAGTTAGTCTGGCTCCATGTTAGAAAAAAACCCCCAAAAGAAACATGCATTATGCATCAGGTCATGTGATTTGTGAAAGCAGAGCTCACACCTGGCAGAGATGTAGATGGTGTTGAAGAACTGAGAGTATTTCTGTTTTTCTGGCAATTTGGAAAGAGAGTCCATGGGCAGGAAGGTCACAGAGATCCCATCCAGATGCATCAGGTCTGAAAAGGATTTTGGTAATTTCAGTACAGAGTTACATCATATTTATGAGAGAACTACATTCAGTTTTTTTGGCTTCATAATGATCAAAATATTCTTTCCCATACAGCTCATATTTACATAACTTCAGTGAATTTAAAGAGTGACATCAAAATACAGTGGAATAAAAACTGCACTTAAGGCTTCATCAATATGAACTATAGTGCTTTTATCACTGTGTGAACTAATATTCCTGCACTAACCAGCACTGCACTGCTGTTCACCTAGAACCACAGACCCGCTTGTGTTAATAGGTGTCCATTTACCATTAATGCTGACAGATTTGTGGTAACCCTGTGGCTGGGAGGACAGCGCCTCTGTTTTCTCTGTGTCTGATTGAGAAGTGGTGAGACTGCTCCTCCTACAGGACAAGTGCTGAAATAACGCCTGCACATTTGCAAAGGAGATATCCTGGGCTGTCTGTGGATATGGAGGGAAAAAAAGATGAATTAATGAGTTCCTCAACATGTGTAAAAATTGATCAAACATAAAAACTGCAGTTATTACATTTTACCTTAATATGTTGCCCATTCTGTGTCTTCAGCAAACTCTTATCATCAGTCTCAGTGCCGAAGGAAAGGTAAGGACTGGACACAATGTCTCCCCAGTAACCCCTTACTGCCACTTTGTCACCCCTCTATATACACACACACACATAATAAAAGATGAGTTCCCTCAGATATCAAAGTATCACTCCATCATGTGCTGTGTCAACAACAAAAAATACCTACATGACTGAATATCCTTGCGGAGAGCAAAGTCACATTGGTTGTTTGGTAGGTACCTTCCCTCATCTCAAACGCCACGCCCCGTTCCCTCCATCGAACATACTGCTGTTTGTTAATGACACCACACTGAAAATGCAGAGGGTCACGATGAGCATAACATCTAAGAATCTAAATTACTTTGTGAAGGGTCAATGGAACCTTTTGAAAATAATATCTGGGAGCAAATGTTTAAGTTAAATAAATCTGTGCAGCAGTCGGACATTGAAAACAGTGAAAAACAAACAGTACAAACAGTGGTCAGATACCCCTTTCTGGTGCAGCTTCATGGTGAGGTCCCAGTCAAAGCAGCCCTTCCTGGAGTCATAGCGTGTTCCCAGGTGCTGCCTGACCCGGCCGTCCCAGGCTTTGGTTATAGAGGTAGGAGCAACATGACCAGATGAAGACAAGGTTGACGGAGGCTGGATCCACAGCTTGAATATCCTGGCCAGCTCATCTCGTTCCTTGAACTGTAGAAATGTGCAAATAGAGTGAGACTGAAGACTTAAATTAAACACTGTGGAGCACTTACTCTCAGATGGATGTGACTGCATACACCTCAATATCACTAGTCTGAAATCCCCCAGAAACACTGAGGGATAGACTGATTAAAGAGTGTTTTCCTGCCTTGAGCAAAGTTGTGTCCAGGCAGGAGTGTGTGGCTGTGTCCAACGTGTCGGTAACAGACATAGAGAGGTGTGATGCTGCACGTCTCAGTATCTCCTCTGTCTGGCTGCGGATCTCACTGTTCCCAAAAACCTCCAGGAAAACCTCTGTCTTCTCTGAGAGGAGAACCATGGCAAGACAAGCTATGCATTAGGACACTACTAGCTATACAAATATTAACGCTACAAAATTATATTAGCATGATGACCCACCATGCAGACCCATGCTTTCCTGAGGTGTTAAAGCCAGATACAGGAGCACCAATTGTCTCGCCACCACCTCCATACTGTTTTCTATTACCCATACCTATGGGGGAGCAGAGAGGAAGGTCAGCTACATATAACACCCATCCACTCTCACTGGTCACATCATTATCAGACTGGGGCTCACATGAAGGCTGCCTGTGTCCTGTAAACCAGCCATAGTCTTCAGAATGTGTCTCGGATCTGCACTGCCCACCAGCAAAACATTGACATGCCCTCCTTGTTTCTCAGGGCCTGCAGAAAGAGAGAAAGAGCGAGGGAGAAACTGAGCAGCTGCAGCATAACATATTTCCAGGGATAAGTACTTGTTAATGGCTATACTCACTATACACTTGCATCCAAGCGTTATTTTAGTACACAAGCACGAATACCTAAAGTTCAGAAGGCCAAGTCTAAAGCACGTGTGGGGAAATGGTTACTGTTACATCCTTGTGCATCTGCAGCCTCACCCGTACTCAGCAGGTCGCGCGCAGGGCTGAAACCCCACCAGGTGATGCAGCCCGCGGCCTCATTTGTTCGCCCGGCGCTCATCCTGTGAAGACCAGAGGCAATGCAGCTAGCTGTTAGCTGAACTTGACTCATGTTCAAAGTAAACAGTGGTTTGCATGAACACTTCAGCTGAGGTAATGAGATTAGTAAGTTATTTGTTCATACCTTTAGGGCAGATTTTACTGTTTGACTGGCCTAGCGCTGATACGAGATAACTTATTATGAACGTTCGTCAAAACAGTCATTAGATAAAATCATTGTAAGGCTAACCCAGGGCACAAGTTATTCCTATCCATGTGTCTCAGCAACATCCACGTGATATAAAATAGGGACAGAAATTGTGTCAAACTCACCTGGTTGTCCAGCACAGACTGTATTGTAACAATAGAGTAAGTTTAGCTGCTAACAAGCCAGAAGTAGTCTGGGCAGAAAGTTTGGGATGTGTTGCTTAGCAACAGTTTCTCCACAGGGAGGAAAGGCGCCCTCTGTCGGCACCTCTTGCATGTTCTCCGTTCCAAAGTGCAGTGAAGGCATCAGACATAGAATGTGAATTTACATAACAGTCATTCCAGTTCAAATCTCACTCTTGAATCGTCGTTTGGCTTCTACACTTACAGTGGCTGCCACAGACTGATAGATATTACTGATATGAAAATCAGTGCTGATTTGGTGCACAGGACTCAGAAAGATGATGTGTTACCATAGCAACAGAATATCTGAATGAACATTCCACTTGCAGCTGTAGTGAACGTTCTTTGTCATGTTCTTTCCACATATGAAACAGTGAACAGTTTTACAGCTCACACGGCAATATATAAAAATTCAGTGGAAATCATGTTAAGTGTACCAGTGGAAACTGCTGAGGAGGTCTCCTTTCTATCCATTCACACTCTGTGGTAATGTAATGCATTGACTTTAAGATAAGGCAGTGCACAATAATGAAGAGATGCAGGGAAATGGCTGGTCAATATGGCTTTATTTGCTTTTGTGACATCTCTGAACATAGCCTAGCATTTGCAGGACACTGTTGCACTACCATACTGCATTATTTTTACAGCACAGCAAAACAAGAAAAAAGGCCTAGTTTACTAAACATGAGTTGTAGCTATAAACTAAACGATCTTGTCTTCAGAGTCAAAAACAACTTGTCAGAAAAAGACAATATGTGAATTACTTCCTTTATTTAGCCTAATTATAACTAGGACCATGTATGAGCATACACAAAAGATGCACATTTACTAGTGTGGTTTTTCCAAGTACACATTTAGACAGTCAAAGAGGAGGGAGAGGTTTTCATTTCAGCTTATCACAAAAACACACACTAGCAGCCACACCCACGCATGCCCACACACACACACACACACACACATGCGCACACGACACACAGATGTACACACCCACCCCTTATGAAATCTCTAAAGAACAAAAAAGAACAAATTGTATTGCAACAACAGAACATGTTAATCGGGAAAATATGAGGATCAACACTGAACACTGAAGAACATATCAAACAGTGTATTGTCTGAAGTGAGAAAGGTATCAGTCTAACGAGGTTTAGCCTTCACAGCTGCATCGACTTCCTCCTCTGGCAGGAGGGTGTGCCACTGGGCCACCGGACGTCTGGGATTGGCCAACATGTCCGACCAATGTCGTAGGCCGACTCCTGTCGCTCCATAACCCATGAAGGTCTTTCCAATGGGATCATTACTCCCAAGCTTGTCGTAGTCAAACACTGTTATGACAACCTGCACTTTCTGGAAAAAAAAAAAAAAACAGCAAGCAGATCATCAAATCACTCCCGACATCAACATTATTAGTATCTATAATGTGTCAAACTGATCACGGATGCGATGACACAGCCCACCTGTATCTGCTCAAAGGGGACATCAAAGCTGAAACTCTCATTAAAGTAAGGATTGAGCGTGTTCTTCTTGACTGTCGTCTTCTTCTTCTTAATCCGTTTCCCATTTTGCTGCAGAACAATCTTCACATATGGATCTTATGGGAGAGGAAAATAAACAGATGTGGTTGTGTTTTTTTCTGGTAGTTATTTCACTGCTTCATGAGGCAGAATGACAGAAGTTTCCTGAAGGAACCCATTCAGCAAATATCTGATAAAAGTATAAGTAACAGACAGTTAATGGTAAGAGACTGCTTACCTGATAAGCCACCGACATCCATCTTCTTCAGGTTCTTTGCCTCCATGATGTTCACGGTCAGTTTTCCCGCAGTGGGCACATAGCGTAAAGAAATGCAAATATCACCCAGTTTTTCTTGCTGAAATGAAAGCAAATGTGGGATAATATTATAGCATGCCATCTAAGCAGAAAATGAGATGTTCAAACAAATGAAAAAAAAAGACATTTTCTATTCATCTTTCCTATGTGCAATGTGGTATATATTAATCATAATAGTGCTTATGAATACTAATCATCATTTCTGCATATTTAAAAAGTTCACCTTCCAGATTTGCATGAAATATTAACACAATGATGCATGAAAAAATGGCATGTCATACCTCCTCTTTCTCACCACTTTCTAAGTCTTTCCATTGTTGCATTGGCTGGCCCAAATCTACACTGTTCATGGGAATCTTGATCTCCCCAATCATATCATGCTTGGAGAAACGGTCAAAATCAAAGACCTGCAGCACCAGAGTCTTCCCACCCAGCTCTGCATACGGGATCTTGAAAGAGAAGCAATTATCAAAAAGTCACAAAGGAGAGACGGGCACTTTTCAGTAATTATTAATCAAGTTGGGATATGTAATCAGTTAATGTAGATGATGCATTATTCAGACTCAACCATCTTGTTTACATGTAACATATTTTACAAATCCAGACAAATAACAGAAAACATGACGGGAGACATGAAATGCATCAACATACAACAACATTGTTTTTGGGGGGATACCTTGACAGACGCCATTCAAGGAATGAGGGATTAAAGACGAAGGGAGGTAGAGACATACGCCAAACTTCTGCCCCATCAACTCAGAGGGGAAAAAAAGAGAAAGCTCATCAACAACCTGGAACATCAACACAAAGACAAAGACAAGAGCAACAACAAACAAAAGACAGACAACAGGAAGTAAACAAAAGGCATCGGACATGATGTACCTTGAAGATGAAAGTCTCGTTGAAAACAGGGCAGAGGTTCTTGCGCTGGACTTTGGTCTCATACTTCTTCTTTTTGTCTGGTAACAGGAAGACTTTGACATAGGGGTCTGAGGTGCCCCCCATATCCATGGCAGCAAGATCCTGAGCCTGAAGGATTCCCACTATGAGCTTCAGAGAGAGAAGGACAAGGAGAGTAAGGATGACCAGTCTAATACTTTAATTTCTTGCTGCTAATTACTTGTTTAGTCTCCTTACGCTATTCGCTGATTTAACTGACAATATAAAGACAATAATGATACCAATAATAGATTTATGTTTTGTTTGTTGTACATAGCCGGTGACACAAAGGACCTACCTGGGAATCTGTGAAGTTGTAGTCCAAGGAGTACTCCAGCTTACCCAACTTTTCCTGCTCTTTCTCCTCTTCCTCCCCTTCCTTCTTCACCTCCCCCTCCTACAACATAAAGCATTGGCATGTTGGATACCTGATTCATGGAGGTAAGAACCTATTATTATATTTAAAGCACAATGCTGGAAATTATAATGATCTTTATTTGTGGTGCCCATACCTTCTCCCCAGCCTCTCCTTCCCCTTCCTTGGCCTTTCTGCGGCGACCGGCCTTCCGCTCTCTTGCTTTCTTTGGCTTTTTCTTTTTTCCAAAGCATTTTTTGAAAATGCAGAAGATGAAACATGCCACCAAAGCCAGGACCACTACAACAATGGCTCCCACTGCCCACATGGGGACTGCAAAAGGAAAAAATTCTTTTACATATCCCATGTATGTATGATGAGAGTGCTTATTATGGCTAAAATGATGGGAGTTTTTCTCTGTTCCTACATATTCACAATATATATGGGACCATGTAGGATTATATTTACATTAATTGTAAAGTGGAAGATTAAAACAGGGAGAGCAGAGTGATAACATGATATGACAAGATAATCAGAACAAGAAATGCTGTGAACTCACAATCCATTACACTTCAGTGAGCATGCATGAACACTCTGCTTCCTCTTTCAAAGACTTTGTAAAAGCATGTTGCACTACATCAGGATTTTCAAGATTTAAAATTTTCCGCAATAGCCTGAGATTACATCAAAGAAAAAAAATCCACTCGGATAAATCAGGTTATTCCTATAATCTGAAACTGTTTATTCAATATATGTGAACATAAACAGCTTTTGCAGAGCTGGAAAACAGGACGAAGAGCATAATCCATAATATCTTTGAGAGGAAAAATTGGCACTGCTTACAACTGTGCATAGGAAACTGATTGCAGAGTTCAGGAATGTTTATTTGAGCCCCTCTCTCCTTCTTCCTTGTTTTTAAATTTAGTATATGCTGAGCATGCATGCGTGTCCTCAACAACACCCTGCTCCACAATTATATAATTACACATTCACAGCTGGGAGCGGCCCAGTATAACCACAGTATTGTGCAGCTCCACTGGAGCAGTTCATAGTTAAGTGCTTTACAGGAGGCACCTCAGCAATAGCTGTTAGGAGAGAGGAGGGAGATATTCATTCACTTTGCTCACCCAGATTTTCTCAGCCATAAAATTGCAAATTGTCAAGGAGTTATGAACCATAAAATGCAGCCATATCCCTGTAAAATCAACTTGTACACTGCCAACTGTGTCAAAAACAATCTTCACCTTACAAATCCAGACCATGCTATATATCTGCAACAGGCCAAAAAAAAGCACAATAAAATCTTGAAACACATATAAATGATGAAGTCCTGTGATGGACTGGAGGCCTGTCCAGGGTGTTTCCCTGCCTTCTGCCTAATGCATGCTGGGATGGGCCCCAGCTTGCATTAGAGTAGTAATAAGTAATAATATGGAAAATGTATGGATGAAATAAATGACCAGTTAGTTGCAAATGGGAGGGACTCACGTGGCAGTCTACCCAGCTCATTCATGAACTTGTCCTTCATGTGGTTGTAGTCATGGTTCAGGTGGTGCTCTGTGTGGGGGTGATTGTGGTGGTGTGTTGGCTCTGGTGTGGCCTCTGGCTCTGGTTCAGAGGGCTCCGCAGCCCTTCGGGCCCGGACCCCCACACTCGCCAACCTCATGTCAGCTATAAACCAGCAGAATCAATGCTTTAATTCATATCGTTTTGGTGTATTATATTCCCCTTCATTTTGCGACCCTGTAGTGTTTGTTTGTTGTGTAATCCATATGCTCATGCATCACAGAGTTCCAGGGCTTCACACAGCACAGGACATCTCTAAGCCAGATGCTCAACATGGCCGACCCTAATCCCTCTGTTACTCTCATTTCCTCTGTCATCTCACCCTCCCCACAACCCACGCTTTCTCTCCCCCATTTCACCCTTCCTCACTTCTCCCTAGTCACTGTTTCTACGTGTAACTGGATTAAACACTAGCACTACAATATTAATCCAAAATCCCAGATCCTCAATGCTTAAAAGAATAGGGGATGGTCTCCTCCATCTCTTTTCCCCATCCACAGCCCCTGTTCCAATTTCTCCCACCTATCCCAAATATTTCTGAGACATTCCTGACAAATGATGGGACGACCCTCCATTAAGGGATTTCAAAGGAGGTCTAGTGGAATATAGCCAGCAGTGAGGGGAAATCACAGCTTTAGTGTTGATATCTTCCATGAGTATTGTATGACAAGCTTAAGTATTAAAAAATATACATTTGCAGAATATAAGGCACATGAATTATTTTCACACTGCAGGTTAGAAATATGTGACTGCATCAAAACTGAGAAAAGATGTTAATCTTCTCTAGATGCCACTATTCTGCACAGGGATGCGCTGAATGAAATGCAAAGATTGTGGAGTGATCAGTTGGATCAATCTATTCAAAATCAGTATAACTTTGTTCATCAGCATCTAAGCTTTTTTGTGAGGGAAGATACTGCTGCTCATTATTGATGGGGAAAAAACATATTGGTCCTATCAAAGTATCACGTAGTGCGTAAATAATTAAGAGGGTAAAAACAAAATACATAATTTGATTACAATAAAAATGTATATAAAATATATATAATGCAATAGTAAGCTTACCTGGTAGTATATTCCTGTCAACTCCTCTATATCAACTTATTAGTTGGAGCAACTTTTATGTCAAAATATATTTAAAGCTGCTTCCCCCTGGCCAGTTGGAGCCCTCACACACCCATTGTCCCCTCGTTCTTCTGGATGCCAATGACTGACTGCTGGGCTTCCTCCAACCCATTCCATCTAAGCTGAAGCG
>OMKZ01033482.1:0-16812 GCA_900302535.1 Neoniphon sammara | reverse complement strand
CCCCCCAGGCATGATCGTGGCTCAGACTAGCCAGTCCTTGGGGTGCTCTGCACCCTCCAAGGCAGGCCGGTGCCCCACCCAGAGGATGAAGAAGCTCAACTGGCAGAAGATCCGTAGTGTTACTGGTGAGTGGGTAAACCGCTTGAATGATTTCAAGGGCATTCTGATTTTTACTCTATGAAAGCCTAAAAGATTGTGCGATATGATACAAAATGGAGCTGTGTGGGCACAGTTTACTCTCTTTACTCTCAAAAACACACAGATGGTCACTCCATGTGGGCGTCGGCTCAGAAAGACCCTCCTCCTCGGGAGCCGGACTACAACAGTATCGAGCAGCTGTTCTGTCTCCCGGTGACCGAGCACAAAGACAAGGGGGCAGCTGCTCCTGTCAAGAAGGAGCCTAAAGAGGTGTGTTTGGCCAACGCACGGCACAGTCCCTCAGAGCTGTAACACACACAAACACATCTCATTATCAGTGCTGAATAATCAGTGTGCTTTCCCTCCATCTCTCCTTTTTGCTATAGATTTCATTCATTGATCCAAAGAAAAACCTGAATTTGAACATATTCCTGAAACAGTTCAAATGGTGAGATATTTGCCCATCATTTTGATGCTGATGTTGCTATTTTGGTCTGTTTGCCAGCTCAGTATTTTCTCCTTTTGTCCATCCAGCTCAAATGAGGACTTTGTAGCCATGGTGCAGAATGGGGATCGGGCTAAGTTTGATGTGGAAGTACTAAAGCAGCTTCTGAAGCTCCTGCCAGAGAAGCATGAGGTTGGCATGATCAGCGCTTTTGCATAGTGAAAGGAGAATGTTATGTAAATTTATGTGGTTATACAGCTCACACCTGAAAATCGGTTTGCATGTATTACCAAGATGCATCAGAGTCACCGTTTTCTCCCTCAATGTAGATTGAAAATTTGAAGTCCTTCCAAGGAGAAAAAGACAAGTTGGCTAATGTTGACCGCTTCTACATCTCTCTTCTTGGAGTGCCATGGTAAATATTCTTACTATACTATGGTAAATCTATGGATTATTTTCACTTTGTATACTTGGTACTCCTCATCCTGTATATTGTGTCATATCCAGTGCCTTTTTCTTGCTTATCTCCCCAGTTATCAGTTAAGGATTGAGTGTATGTTGTTGTGTGAGGAGACGGCGTCAGTGCTGGACATGCTCAAGCCTAAAGCTGAGCTGGTTGAGGAGGCCTGCCAGAGTAAGTAAACAGCAACCCATCAACTATATAAACATACATTTTTCCAGTGGTGGCCCTACATCCTTGCTGGGCTATTTTCTCTATATAAAATACCACATGATTAAAATAGCCGAGATTTGGCCCGATTGTACGACTTGATGGACATTTTAAAACATGCATCTGAAACAAATTTACCACAAAATTAATATGTGACTGCTCTCTCAGCTCTCAGAATGAGTGCACTCTTGCCCAGTTTCTGCAGGCTCATCCTTGATGTGGGAAACTTCCTCAACTATGTAAGAACCACTCCCGACTCATTTATATTTTACTTACGCTGACATTCAGAAGGAGCTTGCATTCTTAATCAGCCTTTGGTCTACTTCCAGGGAAGTCACACAGGGAACGCAGAGGGGTTCAAGATCAGTTCTCTGCTCAAGCTTACAGAGACCAAAGCCAACAAGAGCCGTATCACCCTGCTTCATCACATCTTGGAGGTACACTAGCTGGATAATAGCAGCTCTGCTATATTTTTCAGTCATGAACCTATTTAATTACCCACAATGTGGTTTGTTTTGCAAAGGAAGCGGAGCTGAACCACCCAGAGCTGTTGGCGCTGCCAGATGATATAGAGATCTGTGAAAAAGCAGCAGGGTACACTAACCTCCTTCATTTCTATTCTAATTCATGTTTTTCCCTTTTTTTAATTGGTCCTCAATGGATTTGTATTTGGCATTTAAAAAAAGACACGTCAAAACGTTTTTACATTTTGTCTTTAGGGTTAACCTGAATTCAATTCAGTCAGAAGCCAGTGCCTTACTTAAACGACTGAACGAGACAGCCAAGAAGGTCTCCAACTCTGTGGAAGATGTGAAGGAGCAATATGCAAAAGTTATTGAAGTAAGATGATACTCTCTGCTTTGCCTCTCAGTAGAGCCAAAACGTGGCTAACTGAATGCTGCAATTGCTTTGGAAGCTGGATCCAAATCCGAAATTACCTCCCTTTTTTTCTCCACGCTAGGAAAGTTTGGAGGCATGCCGTGCTTTAGAGGAGCGGTTCACCGAGATTGAGAAGAAAAGAGGTGAACTGGCCCTTTACCTGTGTGAAGATGCCAGTCAGCTGTCGCTTGAGGACCTCTTAGGAACCGTCAAGACTTTCCGAGGACTTTTCATCAAGGCGCTGAAGGTCAGGGAGGTCAACCTTGTTTGTGGTCATGACCATATGTTTGTCCCTACCAGTTTTCACTCACTTTCCCTTTATTATGATACGGTTTGAAAGCTGTGCATGGTCATATACTTGTAGCATTTTCTACACACATAACTTGTACAGCTGGAAATGTTTTCCTGGAGAACTTAAACCTTTCTTTTAAGGCCTACAGTCCCATGAAGTTGCAGTAATTGAGCATGCTAAATTGCTTGAATGTATACACACAGTGGTATATACAATATACTGTGTCATCATACTTCCACTTTTATTTTAGATGCGATTGTCCTTGGTGTGTCAGTATGAAATATGAAACTCTGAATTGTGTAAATGTGTCCTTGCCCATATGTCACAAAGACAAATTCCTGCACATATTTTGTATCTGGCAGTTAGTGATATACTGTCTTTGCCACTAACAGGAAAACAAAACCAGAAAAGAACAGGCTGCCAAGGCTGAAAAGCGAAAAAAACAGCTGGCAGAGGAGGAGTCCAAGAGACAGAAGGGGGAGAATGGAAAAATAAGTGAGTTGTTACATGCTCTCTTTTCCTAAAGGGGAACGATTTCCTTCAATTTTTTCCTTTCAGACCAAAATGTGATTTGAATAGACAGTACATGAGTGTCTTAAGCCCTTCTTCTACCCTCTGTTACCAGTCAAGAAAGGCCTCATGCCACAGAACGATGGCTGCATCATTGACCACCTCCTGGCAGATATCAGGAAAGGCTTCAGTCTCAGGAAGACAAGGCCCAGGTGCGATTCGGAAAGCCTCCCCTCTAGTGAAATGCATAGGGATACCAGCCCACCTGGTAAGGACAAGAGACTGCGGCTTCCATCTGCAGCCTCTAGCTCTGCTCCTGAGCCACTTAACTACGAGCCGCAACTTAGCCTCGCTGCTTTTATCTGTCCTCTCATTTGTGCTTTTGTACCACTGGCTTCCGCCCATCTCACTGCGCTTACTCCATCGCTTGGTTGCTTGGCCAAGCAATCTGTGTTAGTTGTTGTTTCCAGCTCTCTAATGTCATGCTTCTCGGGTCACTTTTGAAGCAAAGCCACCATTTTAATGACTATTATTGTCTCAATCTGTGCATTTTACACACCAGCGCTAATACAACCAACTTCTCCCCTACAGGCTCATCTGTCAAGCCTGTAGAAGAAGAAGCCGAAACCTTGGCACAAGAAATGGCCACCATTACAGATTCCAGCCCACCTCAGACAGAGGGCCACAAGGCCACCGCAGGAAAAGTGAACGGCTTGGCCAGCAAACCCCAAGAAACTCAAGCATCACCGCAGAATGCACCCCAAGACGGGCCAGCTTTACCACCCAGCACACCCCTAGGAGGGCCTGCCTCAGCAACGACTTCACTCCCAGAAGGACCTGTCCCATTACAGAATGGGCAACACCAAGAGAAGCCTGTAATATCAGCGAACACTCCCCTACATGCCATACAACCTGAGCCTCAGGTGGGAGGGGAGTGTTCGCCATGCCTTTGCACAAACAGCTGCACAACAGATGCACCCGGGACCAACATCCTCACTGACAACCTAAACCCATCTTCCCTGACGGATGCTGACCTGGCCGAGGCTGTCTTGGATGGCACTTCCAGCCTGGCAACTGAGAAGTTAGCACCTGAGGAGCCATCCGGCAACAGTGCAGAGGTTCAGCTCAATGGAAACCACATGCCTACTCTGGCTGATACAGACATGAATGTTAGTGAAAGTAGTGTAACTGAAGTTGGGCAAAATAACTCGACTAATAAAATAAACCATTTGGCAGAGACTGTAGGACAAAAGAGGAGTAATGACGAGCAGGGAAGCATTATTGGAAAAAGCTCTGACCAAGATGAGGCTGTGAGTACCAAATGCTCAGAGCCCAAAGAGAATGAGACATCAGTCAGCGAGAGCCTCCAGGGACGTGACGTCCCCGACGGACTGGATTCAGAAGATTTGTTGTCATCAGTTTCTGAAGCACTGCCTGCATCAGCTTCAGCTCCCCTTAAACCTGAACCAAAGAAACAGCAGAAGCTCTTTAGGCGAAGCAAAAAGAAGAGTCATGAAGGTAACCCACCAATTAACTCGAATAAAGGTCATGTTTGGAATGTTAGTCTCTTGATGTGTCCTAAAGGGAAATCCTTACTTGTTTTGTTTTTATTACATTTTATGTTCTATATTTTATGCATGGGCTATGTTAGTATATGTTGATCAATATGATGTCATGATCTTTTAAGTGTGGAGTATGGAATGGGTGTATGTCAGACTTGATTTGATTGAATTTTTGCCATACATATCTTAAATCTCATTACATGGAGTCCTTTCATGGTCACTTTTTTGAATGCTGTGTTCTCCATTTTGACTCTCTAAAACACAAGGTAACAATGGAAAAGGACAGACTAAACTTAAAAAAGGCTGTGTGTTGCAGTGAGGTAGGTCAAGCAACGTGATGGCAAACTGCTGTAAGCGGGAAAATCATTCTAATGAACTCAGTCGTCGCCGAAGCTTTATCCTAAATAATACATTTGTTTATTCTAACTGGAATCTGGATTTGTCTGTGTTGTTCAGCTTTTAACACTTGCTCTTTCTTTAACATTTGGAAAATCAGGAGTCATCTGGTTTCTTGAAGTGCATTTCATGTCCATCAAACCTGCTTGAGGTGCAAACATGAGAGGAAACTAATGCTGAAAAAGAGTACCACAATTAACCCTCTTAACAGTGGCCTAAAAGTAATCAAACATGTAGGTTTTCTAATCTCAAGTCACTGCAGTTTGTAAAACCACAATGAGCTGACTCATTTCATGAGTGTTGTCAGTTTTCTGTGTCTCTCGCCCCTATTTTCTTGTCCCACCTCAAAACCTCCAAATGGGCAAACTGTTTAACGTACTAACAATACATTTGTCTCATGTGCTTCCTGTAACCTGCCCTTTGTTAATCTGGCTTTGGTGGAGGATAAATGATCTGAATGCATTAAAATATTTCCTGACAACTGAAGCAACTTCCACCATTTTGAAACAGAGGTGTTCAGGTTTGCTTGTCACAAAAGCCTCAACCATAAATAACATTACACTTCATATAAATAACTTGATTATTTTCTCTACCAAATGCCATTGAGCCATAACTTTTATGCAATAATGACAGCTCCCCGAGGAGCTATAGGGGAGTTTTATTATTTGATTCTATTCATTCATTTTATTTTTTTGTTTCTCCAGGTGATTCCAGGAAAAGAAAGTCAAGAGGAAAAAGGAAAAGTTAATCCAATAACTCCTGGCAGGATTACTGAACTTTATGGACTACAGTGTAGCTTGTTCTGTGAAACTGCGTGAATATTGACTCATTCCAAGGGAGGCAAACAGCCTTCCTTTTGCCTGAGGGAGAAAAGTAAACACATCAAAGGCTCAGATCTATACAGCCTTGTTGTCAACATCATGTCACTTTATGTAAATGAATAATTGCCTATGTATATGAGGATCAGGTATTTTTTGATTTAGAACTATCAAAAAAAATAATATTGCTTTATATGTTATTTTGTATAATTGTTGTACGAAGTGCAGTGAATGTGTTTTGCTATAGCTATATTTACCTCCCAGCACATAGAAGGATGCTGTGTTTGGTGCAATTATTCCTTAAATTTCACATGCCATCAGAAAAAAAAATAACTGCTTGGGTCTTATGTCAACGCCTATAATTTCTTTGTATTATCAAGATTAGCGCTCATAGGACATATACTTCAAAGGATACCATATAATGGATTGTATGAACTTGTAATGTTTTTAATATATTTTATTAAAAGTAAATATACAACTCAACTGGACTTTTTAATGTCACCTATCCATTTACATTCAGTGATGTGGTGTAAATGCAAACAACAAAACCAAGTTAGAGTTCTGTGTGTGTTTAACCCGCCCTACATCCCTGTGACTTGGGCTGCAGGCTGTACTATCTTTGTGCTTACAACTGCCTTGGAGACAACTTGCCTCAGGACAGCGACGCACTGCGCGTCTGGCTCTGACATCATTGGCTATGAAGTTCCAGATATGGCAATGCCACACTTGGAGACACTCTAGTCTGCTTGAGACGGACAGCCTAAGCCAGCCACCATCATGTCGCTCACCTGGTCTGCGAAAGACCACAAAAGTTACACGAATCCAGCCGGCGGCACGGGGCTGAAGCGACCGCGCAACGACACAGGGAACAAAGTGACGGTGGTGCTCGGTGCGCAGTGGGGAGATGAAGGCAAAGGCAAAGTCGTTGATTTACTGGCAACCGAAGCTGACTTGGTGTGCAGATGTCAGGTAAATGCATGAATCCGTGATTTCATCCCAGCATTCACAGCGGCGTCCGGAGGTGTTCTTACTAAGTGACAACTTTTATTTGGATTAGCGCAAACAAGACAAAGGAATCTGTCACACAGGCTGGTGGAAAGCAACAGGTGCTGAGTTGAGGGGTATGGCTCTGTGTTTTGGTGGACGCTGTCTGAACAGGACATGTTACTACTGTTGGTCAGCTGAGCCTTCTCTGGATCAATTTATTGTGTTAACTGAGATTATGTAGTCCCTTGACTGTGCAATCAGTATTGTCAAAATGCAACTAATGGAAAAAGGGAATGCCAAATGCCATCATTTGCCCATTTTTAGAAAAAGTACACTTTTGTATGATGACCAAGTTTCATGAGCTTTTTCTCAGGGACTTTTATTTCTTCTACTCAACTCACTCAGGAAAACTTGTTTTGACTGACCTATTCAGCTGCATACGAATAGATTATATAAATACATTTAAGAGGCAGAAGCTAGTTGACGTTAATTTTACAATACTAAACAAGACAGTTTCTGTCCACATAGAGGCTGCATTACACTTTGCCCAGAAATCAGAGGTCAATCCAGACCTGAGCTGAGTGAAACCTGTTAACAGTTGCTGTGTTGTAGTCTCTCCACTGACAGTTGGGTCTGGCACCCTGTGTTCTGGAGGCCTGAGAGCCCCACCCGCTGGGCTGGTGCGAGGTCACATTCCCAGGGTGGCTTGACATGTGAGAAGGCCAGGTCTTAGCCAGGGGGAACAGAGCGAAGGATCGTCCAGTACTAGCCAAGTTTGTTAAAATAGGTGCTGGAAAAGCACAGTTTCAGAGGGTGACTTTAGAGATGATTGCCCAATATTGCCCAATAAGATTAAAAATACTATGATGTAGGATATATCTTCTGTGAAAGACTTGGGTGTTGTCATACTGCCTCTCATTATTTCATGATACACTTCATTTTATATGTATGTGTCCTGCTTTAGGGGGGTAACAATGCAGGACACACGGTTGTAGTGGATGGCAAGGAGTATGACTTCCACCTTCTCCCTAGTGGAATCATCAACCCCAAAAGCATATCTCTCATTGGTAAGGGCTTCAGTCAGTCAGATTTGAAGTGTTGACACAACTATCAGGGCTCTGTGTTGGTTTTACAGTCATTAAACTTAGAATTTTTTCCCGTATGCTGTCATAGGTAATGGTGTGGTCATACATTTACCTGGCTTGTTCGAGGAGGGCGACAAAAATGAGAAGAAAGGTATTTTGTCACAAAATGCACTTAAATGCATAATTCACTGCTGGGAAAAAAAAATTGGTGTACACTGGCAAACCTCTTGTTTCCATTCTCTGAGCAGGTCTCAAAGGCTGGGACAAGAGACTGATTGTTTCAGATAGAGCTCACCTTGGTATGAGAAATTAGGACTCTACAATTCAGACATATGCCTGCATAAATCATTAATCACCTTTTCAATCTGTAGGGGTGATATTTCGTTGACTTGTTTTGCTTTTCTCGACAGTGTTTGACTTCCACCAAGTTGTTGATGGCCTGCAGGAAACTCAGAGACAAGCACAGGAAGGAAAGAAGTAAGGGTATGAAAGGCAGCAAGAGGGGGATAAGACTCAATGCATGCTGCTACCTGTGACCTAGATCTCCCAAGTTTGTGCAAACAGACTAGAAGCATGCCAGCGTATCACATAGTGTATTATGATTGTTTTGAGATCACTTCAGTTTGGCCTGTGTCTTACAATAACAGCATTGGAACAACCAAGAAGGGCATTGGACCCACTTATTCCAGCAAAGCATCTCGCACTGGCCTACGAGTATGCGACCTTCTGGGTGACTTCAAGGACTTCTCTGCCAGGTAACGTTGGTGTTTTGAACAGCCTCGGACAAACCGAACTGTTCATATACAGGCGTAAGTAATGATTCACAAGTTTTTGGCGATCTTCTCAGATTCAAGAACCTTGTCCAGCAGTATCAATCCATGTACCCATCCTTGACAGTTGATGTTGAGGACCAACTGAAAAAACTCAAGGTAAACACTGCTGAAAGTGAATATTAAGTAATTCCGTTACCATTTGATGGATATCACCGAACAGAGCATGTTCCTGTTTCCTGCAGGAATACGCCGAGAGATTGCGGCCGATGGTTAGAGACGGGGTCTATTACATGTACGAAGCTCTTCATGGACCTCCAAAGAAAATTCTGGTTGAAGGGGCCAATGCTGCTCTCCTTGACATTGACTTTGGTAGAGTCAATAAGATGGGTTTTTGAAGTGTTTTGTTCATATCTTTTTGAATATTTAAAAGTTCATAACTCTTTGAATATTTAAGGGGTTGCTTGGTTTTAAGGTCACCCCAGCATCTGTGTTAATAGATTATATTTTTCCCTTCAGGCACATATCCTTTCGTGACATCATCAAACTGCACTGTGGGTGGGGCATGCACTGGGCTTGGCATCCCTCCCCTAAACATTGGTGATGTGTTTGGTGTATCTAAGGCCTATACCACCAGGGTGGGAATTGGAGCCTTCCCCACAGAACAACTCAATGTAAGAGCTCATTGAACTGCTTGGACGTACCTCAAGAATAAAATAGATTACTGAGACACTGGCCTTTGTTAAATGTGTCCTTTGGTTCTGTGGCCATCGTGTTGTATGAAGAAGAGACATGTGACATCTTACATAACTCATTGATGTTGAGCTTGATATGTATAGTATGTTTATGATCATGTGACTGACACATAGGGCGCAAGGTCGGCAGGAAAGACATTTACTTGCTGAGTGCAGCTGTTAAATTTTGTGAGAGAGAGGCCCAAACACTCTTTACCTCTTATGCAGATCACGTGTTCAGAGGGATAAATTTAGGGCCAGAGTCCGGGTTCAAGATAGATTTACTGTGAGCTGGGGTTGAGTTACCCAACAAGCCACTGACCATAGAGATATAGATCAACTTTGTCTCCTACCCTATGTGAAATTATATTGTGCTCTTCTTATAACTAATGTACGGATCACATATTAAACTTATGCAGTTAAAGAGCATTGTTAGATAGTTTTAAATTTTATTCATGGAGTAATGAAGTGTGTTTTCTGTAGGCGGTGGGTGAGCTGCTGCAGACCAGGGGTCATGAAGTGGGTGTAACCACAGGAAGGAAGCGTCGTTGTGGCTGGTTGGACCTGGTCATTCTCAAATATGCTCACATGATCAATGGCTTCACTGCGTGAGTGGATAGTTTGGGGCCCATCTGTTTAATCAAATGCAATCATCTGGAGATGTTAATTTTTAATATGACTACTGAGGTGCATTTACTATTTATGTACCTTTTTCTGTTAATTATGAATGGATATCATAATAACAATGACAGACAGCACACCTGAATGTGTTTTTCCAAGACATAATGTAATTTTTCTTACAGTATTGCTTTGACAAAACTTGACATTCTGGATGTGTTGGATGAAATCAAAGTTGGAGTAGCCTACAAGCTCAATGGCAAACGAATTCCCCATTTCCCAGGTATGATGTTAACAGAGGGAAACAAATGTAAAAGATGACTCACAGGGTGGTCTGTTTTGCTTGACTAAAGACTGAATATCTATGTGTGTATGATAATCAACATATAATGCTGATTTAGAGTTTGCTAATAATTCTTTTCATTTATCCATAGCAAACATGGAAGTTTTGCACAAAGTGGAGGTGGAGTATGAGACCTTCCCTGGTTGGAAGACAGACACATCTGCAGCCAGGAAGTGGAATGAACTCCCAGCCAAGGCACAAAACTACATCCGCTTCATTGAAAACCACATTGGAGTCCCCAGTACGTTTGACACAATACAAAGCAGGATTAGTTGTTGAAGTTATAGAAAGTGCAGACTGTAGCAACCTTACATATTCAGCCTTTTACTTTGTAAGCTTAATGTTTCAAAATTTTATCCAGGAATCTCTGCAAAGTTTAAATCCTCAATATGTATTCAGAAAACACTTCTCAATTCTTGCCCAAAAGGCCTCCAAACCAAGATCAAGTGTTATGGAACTTAAATGTGAACCTTAACAGATCCATTAGGTGGCACTATTTCATTTATTAAAGTGAACTATACTAATTTCTGTCAAGTTTTCTGATACATGTCCTCTCTCTCTCTCTCTCTCTCTCTCTGCAGTCAAGTGGGTTGGTGTTGGAAAATCCAGAGAATGCATGATCCAGATGTTTTGAAAGAAAACCTTTACCCGCCCTTTATGGAGACACAGAGGGTACAGCATGATGTGACCTAATTTCATCTGCTAAAATAATCTGCTCTTGTTCAATAAATAGGCAGTGCATTCGTGTAGCCTTTGAACAATGTTGGTTGTGGCTTTGGTTTGTAACCGTGCTGGTCATTACCATAAGATATTCCTGTTCTTTAATTATAAGGCTATTGTTAAACTATTCTGCTGCAATAACAATGAAAACAGCACCATATTTTGAAATAAATCCCCTGAGCCTTGGATTCATCATGGACACTCCACTGGGGCCCAAGAGGATCAACTACACTGTTTTGATTTCTAGAGGCTGGCCCGACTTTCTGCAAAATGATCGTTAGATACCAAACGCTGGTCTGTATTAAAATCTGAAACACTGACTCATTGAGTGGTGTGTAATGAGACTGTCATTATATCAGTTATTTGAATCGCCGTGTATACGAGGAAGAAAGTAGAGTGCACTCTTACTTTATTCAGACACTCAATACATCTCAATAAAGTTTCCTCCTTTACTGCTCTCCGAGGTTACTAGCTGAGAAATCGTGCAATTTTCCTCTTTGTGCTCCCCCTGCTGTCGATTTCAGGACTCACATACGTAAAAAAAAAACTATATTTCCGACAGCCCCTGAAGGCAACACTACATGTGGCGCAGGTTACTTAAGAATCAACGTCACGTGACAACAGAGCAGATAGCGGATTGGTTCCTTGCGGCCATACTTGTATTTTTCCCGCAACAAACAAGTCTGATCCTGAACGAAGAAGCGCGTCGGGGAAAGCACCGCTAAAATGCCTAAACGAGCTTGTCCTTTTTCGGAAACTTTCTCGTCACAGTATAAAATACACGTTAGCCAGCGAGAACTGAATGAGCACGGTGTCTTTGGGAACAAATACCGACAAGAAATCTATGGTAAGAGCATGTTGAAGCTAACCAACGGTAGCTTCGACGGTGCACACACAAATAGCCAACGTTGGTAGGCTTTGCCTGCCCACTACGGACGGTAACAGTTATGGTAGCTGGTCATGGGTCGAATGAGGTTGAAACTTGAATTAGTTACGATTTGGCACATTTGTCCATATTTACAAAATCTACTCTCAGTACATGTCATCTCACCTGTTGGGCCTTAATTCAGGTAGTACTGAAACGTCAATGCCTAACAGTTGAAGCGATTAACATAAAACTTTCAGTGGTAGCACACTCGGTCCTCAACAATATAGTTGGCATTACTACCAGGTAGCCTCTGATGTACTACAAAGCAGACAGTGTAATCGGAGAGGAAAAAGTAATGAAATAAGTCCATATAGATAACAGGTAGATATTTAACATGGCAGGCAGGCAGTGAGGTACTGTAATCTATTCAGTGTATTATCGATTTCAGCTCTTGACATTTACAAGCTATAAAAACCAACTTCAACTATCGTTAGCAAACCAAGACGTCACGAGGGTCAGCTGACTTGTTCGCGTGTACAGTCCTGCGAATCTGAAAAGGATCATTCATTGTTTATTGTCCTCCCACCCCCTCCACACACACACAGAAAAGACCAAGAACTTGCTCTTCAATGGTGCCAAGGCTGTCATGGGAAAAATTTGGAATGTGGAGGGAGAAGAGAACTGCACAGAGCCACTGCCCACTGGACCAGCTGTGACCCCAGCCTGCAAACAGACACTGTTAAAGGGACAGACACTAATTGGACAAGATGGGAGGCTGACAAGAGTGACCACTGCACAAGGTGAGCCCCAGGGTGTAGACACTTGAAACAAAGATGGTGCACTCCATTGTGAGGTTGTGGCAACATCTACTTCCAACTAACAGTCTGCTTTTCCTTCCATGCAGTTTTCTCATATGACTGCAATGACGTAGTTGTGTCAGGAAGTAGGCATGAAGTCCATTGTCTTTGTAATTTATGGTCTTTCTTTGGTTAAAAGTTAAATGTGATACTTGGCACATTTTGGGCAAAATTAAAGGGTAACGCAGCCAGAAATAGTGACACATACCCACACAATGAGACAGTGTAAACTATCCATTCAAATGTTCCACAGCAATAAGCTATTCATATGTTATTAAGGTGCCAGTGCTGTTAATAAGTTACTTTGTGTGGCTCATCATTCCATTAAAGACACATCCAGCCTCAGATATTGACACTAAAGTTGAGTGCTTTGCTAAAACTGCTGCTAAAGTGTGTGTGTGCTTTGTGTGCAGGTGCACCAGTGGGCCCTGCAGGCTGCTGTGTGTGTCAGAAGAGCCAGGGGTCCAGGACATCCTGCACCCAGTGTGACCGTCTAGCCTGCTCCTCCTGCACCCGCCAGTGCTCCAACTGCTCTAGCCTCTGCTGCTCGGTCTGCACTATTGTAGAGTAAGTCACACTCAGATATTCCTCTCACACTGTGTAAGGGCGCAGAAGCCAACTCAGCTCTTTTTCCTTTGTAATCCTCAGCGCCACACTGCCATCAGTTTGACTTCAGCTGGAAGACTAAGGCATGCCAAGGCGAATTAGTTGTCATTTGGAAACTAATTCTCCTTGGCTTGAAAGATTTGTTTACCTCGGGTGTGTATAATAGATGTATTTTGTACATACATCTTGTAATAGATGAATCGTGTATCTCCAAAATGCCAACTTTTCAGGCACTAAGAAAAACAATTTTGTTTTCAGCTGGATGAGAAAGCAGTTTTGTCATTATCCAATTGGCTTTGAAAAGGTTTCAGAGCCAAAGAGTTTGGGGAATTTTCTCCCCCCCACTGTGAACCATCCAATCTTTGAAATGAAAACCTGGCAATCACCGTAACTGGAGAGTTGTGAGACCTTCATCCCACATGAGTGACATAACATCCAGTATTTTGCCAATAGAGTTTTGCTGGCAGCTTTAATTGACACCTAGGAATTACATGGGTTTTGGGAACGTTAATATTTTTGCCTCACATCTCATTTCAATATAAGATTAACTTTAATTGTCAACCACAATGGATAGAAAAATGTATCTTGGTAACGTTGCAAAGACTGACATTTTCTAAGTTGATATTGTACATAATGCAACAGTACATGCACAACAGTACAACGTGTCTACTACAGTACTCACATGCTTAAAGGTCAGGAAACAGACAGAATATTCCAGGGTTTAAGCACAGAGAGCACAGCCAAGGAGTGGCAGTAGAAAAGCAGTGAGCAGTGTCACACTGGATGGAATATTTTTTGAAAAGCCTAAGGAGATGGAGCTGTGCAGAATTGGCACGCTGTTATTCCATATAGCTTAAACTCTTGGCTGGAGCCTCATTTAAGGCGTACATATTGTATTTTGATGAATGGCCTCCGTGTATTTATGGGTTTCGGAATGAACAGGGCACTTTTCATTTTCACTGCAGTTTGCATAATCAAACTGTCAAGATATTTCTGGAATTTGCTCACCAGAGGGTTATGATTGTCTTTGCCATTCCATTGACTGCAAGGTTTTACATAGGTGCAGCCTTTTTTGTTTGTTTGTTTGTTCGTAGAAGATTTTTGCACATAATGTTCTATCTCTCTTTCTTCCACAGTTACAGTGGGCAGTATGATCAAGTACTGTGCTGTGGTTGCTCAACGTAGAGGAAGACCAAATAAGGAGGGATCAGAGAATTAAGCTTGAACACATTGAATATGAGATTTTGTTGAAACCACATTTTATACCTGTGATTTTTTTTCTTTATTATTTTTTATCTTGATCCAAATGTTTACTTGTATATATGTATTATATTTCAAAAATAACTGAAATAAACTTGAAAGCTTTTGTGTCACTAGTTTGACTGAATGTACATATCATTAATACATTAACACTGTGCATTTGATCAATCGGCTTGACTCGACAAAAAGACTGAATAATCCAGCAGTGACTGCATATCTGAACAAATATTGGCATCTGCCACATCATTATCTCAACATATCACCCAACTGTGTCCTCATGTGCACTGTTGTTAGAAATATCCAGCAGCAGATGGCAGCACACATCAAGGACTGATTTGATCCACAAGCTCCTGACCAACTGGGCCACACTGAGCTGGGAAGTTTAACAAACCTGTTTTCTCACTGGTTGAAATTCTTAAATTCCACCATGCTTAAAGCTCCATGTAAAAAAAAAAAAAATGTGTTTTGACTCAGCTGTGATAATGAAATCACCATCCAGCCGGTCTGACTGACCTTGAGAATCTCTGCTGTGCAATTTTTTCTGAACTTAAACAAGTGTTAAAAGCAGAGGTTGCACAGAATCAGGCTCTTGCTGCAAACATTTTGGCTGCATTTATTCCTGCTGGGCATGACCTTGAGTTGTAGTCATCACTTTCTCTTGGCTCCGGCCCATCACTGACGGTGACGTGTCTCAGGGTCATGTATCGTACACTGTGAGTAATTGTTAGCAGTGGCGGAAGTCCTCAATGCAGCTTTATAAATAATCAATCACATGGCTTAGTATTATAGATGGTAGCCTGGATGAGTGGGCTTCCTGGAGCTTATTGGAAATGAGCCTATGAGCTCTTGAGTCACATCCGCGCTCAGCGGGCCAGTTGTGGCTCCAGTCTTTGGGGAGCTCTGCAGTTGGTGTCCGAGGGCACCGCTTGATTTCTGGCTGAGTGAGCAGACAGCTGCTGGCAAACAAGGCGTCAAGATGTCTGTACATTTTATTATTCGTTTTTAATACAGGTTTTGAAGAATTTGAAGAGATGGATATGCAAGGAAAACCCACACTCTTCAAAGGAATTGCATACCATTTTGAGCACGTCACACTGTCAGCCCATTGTCATCCTAGTAAAATATATTACAGAGGGAGCATAGGTCCAACATGCCTGTCTGTCATCCGAAACATTCACTGGAGATAGTCATTGTTAACTTAAAAAGGGGATATGGAGGGTGCCAATGCTTGTGGTCCTCTCCTCCCTCTGAACCCACCCCATAATGATGTGATGTGTTCATGCACCCTCAAAATGGGCGCATGCAGCTGTCCAGGTTTTCAGCACATCTTCCATCCCTGACAGTCTAATGAAAAAGGTCACGGTGCGCCTTCTGTGAATGGTCCTCGTCTCGTGCCTGTATGGCCGGGTGTCTGGGAGTAGGGGGGGTGTGGAGGGGGCACATAACCCGCAACCCTTCCAGACCAGAGCAACTGCAGTCGGCCAGCGGGAGCATGTGGCTTTGTCTTTCACCCATTCTTTTGGGGACCAGCTGTGGCCTGAGTGTCGCGAGCGTCAGGCCCAATGATGCTGCTGCTATAAATATGCGTCAACGAGTGTGAGTAAGTGACAGCTGTGCAGTGGACCAAGGACACACTGTCTTGGCACTCTCAGGACGAGCCACTCCAAAAAAGGCAACCCCAGTGTGAGGGCACTAGTTGATATGTATTTATGCACTTTTAGCCATTCAAACACTGGATATGCAATTCAGATCAAAGTTGTAGATTGTGATCAAGAACTTAAGTGCCCCTTCAAATCGGGATAAATAGAGGACAAGACAAGGGCATTGTATGTGCCCTCAATATATTCACATAGACATTAAACCTTAGAATCTGGCAATAACGATCACTCTTTCTTCTCATCCTTCAGATTGCATTTATATATTTATTTTTTACATCAGACTGGATTGAATTGCTGCTTATCATTGAGAGCAATGTGATTTTTTTTTCTAGAAGCACAAAGAATGGCTCTACATATAAGTGGCCTGATAACCATGTTAATATACATGGAGAGAGTGAAAAAGAGATCTAAAAAAAAAAAAAAAACTACCCATGCGTGTATGTGTGTGTGTGTGTGTGTGTGTGTGTGTGTGTGTGTGTGTGTGTGTGTGTGTGTGTAAGCAGCATAGATAAGATTTCTCATTTTAAAAGCAATATTGTTTATAATAATAATCTCCTTGAGCAGATTATCTGTGTGATAATGGAGTCTCTCTGTGT
>OMKZ01033481.1:31322-44708 GCA_900302535.1 Neoniphon sammara | reverse complement strand
AATAACTCTCACCGCTGAACTGCAGCCTCCCCCTTCTGTGATAAACCTCCCTCTTCTCCTCCTCCCTTTCACCTCTCCCTCTCTATTAACACACACAGCCTCTCCCTCTGCACATACTGTGTGGTTCCTTTTAGTCTCAAACCATCCTCTAAGTCCTGTGTTCTTATTCAGTCCAGCTTTCGATGCCCTCCTCTCTTTGATCCGTTCGGCTTGTTGGCAACATACGCCTTTAATTTTCCGTCTTTTCCTCTCCAACAACATTATTCCTTCTCTTTCCCCTCAGTTTACTGTAGCTTCCTCTTGCCTTCTCTGTCCTGCACGTTGTCCCGTGTCTCTAATTTCAGCCTCCCTAACTGCTTTTCCAGGTATGACAGACAGAGGCTGCTCTTTCTATTAGTTTGGGTCAGTGCTCCTTTCTTTATATGACAGCTCAGAGGAGACAAAGAGAGCTTGGCAGTTATAATGTATTCTAACCGTCTCAAAAATGCAAATGACATGGTGAAAATACACAAAAGATAATCCACCAGTGACTATTGTTGAAGACTTTCAGGCGTAATGTTTGTGATGAAATGTAATGGATGTTTTCTTAGTTTAGCATTGTTAAGAAGCTTGTAACTTTCATGCAAGAGACAAATTACCCCATCATCCTTTGAGAAATTTCCTCTTTGGTTACTCAGAGCATTTCTCTACTGACTGGACACAATTTTAAAGTGCTTTTATAACATTATTTGTAGTCAACAGTGCAGATTACATGCAGAAACTACAGCACACACAGACACAAATATCTGAGCTTGAACTGTTTACCTCAGCGAGGCTTGGAGAGAATAATTTCCTATTCTGTGCAAATGTATTATCAAGCCGTGTTTTAATTGGAGACGGCGGAGCATACATTCACTGTCACTAATTAGGAGTGTAGCTAATATTGGTTGGTTTCAAAGGTCTGTAAGCACAGACGTGCAGCACTTTAGAGGGGCCAGCCTCATGCTGCATTCTTTGTTGCCTAAGGAGCTCAGTTTGCACCTAATTGGATGAAAAACAAAACTTTGAATCGGAGACCAAATATCTATGGGTCATTGTACTAGAGAATGGAGTATTTAAAAATTCTATTTAAAACGTCTGAAATATGCATGGGAAACAAAATAAAGAAACAGTCCAAATAATCCAATATTTCACAACATCCAGAAATGAAAAACCTTGGATAAATATCTTAATCTAACAGTTCAGCAGGACACAGAGTACAACTTCCAGCACACATCTCTAATTTAATACTATGGGGGACAAAACATTCATCTGACAGCATTTTAACATTTGGCTTGAAATGAGTCAATTCAACAGGTGAGGGGGCATTCCTTAATTCCTTCTTATTCACTGTAGCAATATCAGATTTTTATTATTAGTTTCTTTTTTGTCTTTCTCCAGACAGGCAATCATATCACAGTGGAAATGCCATCTGCTGTCAAAAACTTGGCAAGTAATAAATGTTGGTTCTTCATTCTCTCTGCCAAATGCTGCATGTGTTTTTGGCTTCATCCGTGCCAACTTATTTTGGTCAAACTATTTCGATAGGCTCTCTTCACTCGAGTTAGCAAGGATTTGGCTCAGACGAGAGCCCTTCCCGTCTCGTTTGGTATCCTTATTTCTCTGTGCTGTGAGTCTCTGATGCCTATGTAGAGAGCATACCCAAACCCTGCAGCTGGGGTTCCCTGCACAGAGCCAGCACTGCGCAGAATACGGAGGGAGAGAGAGAGAGAGAGAGAGAGAGAGAGAGAGCGAGCGGACTTGGGTGCTCACGCCGCATCACTGCCAAGGGTGCGCATTTACGCGCGATTCGGTAGCCGATCTCCAACCATCCTGCTTTGCGATGAGGACTAATTTTATTATGAAAACTTTTAAACTCCGTGTTTTCACAAAAGCTGTTTTGCGCTACGTGATGCGTAGGGAAAAGCGCAACTTTTGACATCAAACACCAGCGATATAGGCGGTGAAGTTATTTCATCCTCTTTTGGTGAGTAATTCCAATAGATTTCAACGCGCGCTGAGTTTGTGCTGAGGACAGTTGCAGTGATGTGTCGGCTTTATTCCCACAGTGCATCTCAGATAATTTATGGTCTACTTGGGTATTCTGTGCATTTATGTCCCGTCGCTAATTCTGTAATTAGTATTCCACGGACACAGGTTTCCTGCGGCGGTCGCTCACAGAGATGTTTACTGTCGGTTTTTTCATGTTGTGCGATTGCCATCATGTGCTGGATTTGCCTCTGTCTCCCGGCGTGTCTTTTCCTGAATTATTTCTCCAAAGCCGAAGTTGCAAAGATGTAGAATCGATGTATGTTAATGATACGTGCTGTTGCTATTAGGAAACATCCTCGGCCGAACAGGTGCGTCCTGCTAACTTTTTCCCCTCTGCATTTTCCTGGCGTTGACAGCTAATGTGTCATGGTAGTAATGATGAGACCAACAGGAGGGTCAAAGGAGTCAGGTCTCAACGGGCACTCACGGCCCGACAATAGGTGTGCACTTGTACTCTACAAATGATATCCATCTCAGGAGTCATTTAATTTAAAAATGAATTGTAAAATATAAACAAATGAGGGGAAAATGGTGCTAGAGTGAAAAAATGCTTCTCTATTCATCTTCTTTTAAGAAATTTCTAAAATGAAATGTCATTTTCGCCTGAATTAATCGCTTTCTTTTGCCCGGTTTCACTCTTGTTAAAAGAAAAATCATGACAGAAGTGAAACTGCATCGGATCCAAGTGGAATTATCTATTTGTCTCTTGTAAAGAAAATTAAGATTCATTTATTTGACTGAATGACTTCTTAAGATGGTCATTTCTTGCAGGGTTCTTTTGTTTCGCACTGCGTAATTGTCGGGAAAATAAGTATCTTTCCAATTAAGACTGCTTGCTTAGGAAAATAGGTTAAGATTTTCAACAAATCGATAAACTCTGCTTCTCTTAGTCAGGTGTAGTTGCATTTCAGAAGCGTTCGAGTCGAGTCACCGTAGACTGGAGAAGTGAGTGGGATTCATGACTGAGCAGTGTCAGACCTCGCTTTGAATTTCTTGTGAGATTATTATGCCGCTGCGGGGACTGTGGAAGCGGGTATATTTGTGGTGGGGGGAATTCCACGTGGAATAACTTCAGGTCCGCGTTTAAGATTTCCCCCTTTTTTTCATTTACTCCAGTGATAATTGAACGAAACCTCATTAAACAGACAATTAATAAGGGCTGCTTTCATTATGGGAACGTGAATTAAATGAATGATTGTGGCGTGTGATAGGGGTTCTTTTAGTGGCATGCATCAGCTGTTTCTGTTTTACTAAATTAATCATCCATTTGCTGTGTGGGAGACAGGAAGGGCTTAATTCTGCAAGTCCAGTATGTTTTCAAAAGTGATTTAATAAACAGATTGCTGACATTGTGAATGTAGGCTACACGACTCACTCAGTAATCACTCTAAACAGGAGAATATACTGCCTGGCCTCTTGTCAAACACAGATGGAGCTATAGATGCCTCTTTACAGTTGCTGTTCTCTGCCTTTTCCATGTGAAACCTGCACAGCGTTTGCCTGCTTCACATCCACCGAGATGATGCGAGGTGAATTCAAATTAATGCAAGGTGAGGTTTGAGAAATGTGCTCCCAGAAGACGTGCAGGCGTGCAGGGCAGCAGGGTGGTGTAGTGAGGTGGATGACCACCTCCCCATCCAGAGCACCCGGGTTCAATAAGCCTTCATGTCCAGACGAAAAGTCCTTGAGCAGGACACTGAATCCCTACCAGCTCCAGGGCTGCTGTTCTGTCGCTGACCCTGTGCTCTGATTGCCCTGAGGGGGGGACAAACAAAAAGGGAGTTTCCCTTTAAGGACCAATTAAGTGTCATTTTATTATTGTTTGGCTGCAGACAGCTTCACATCTGCAAAAACTGCTCATATCGACCACCACTTTAACTAGACTGAAATGGAGCCTCAGATGGATTTTGAGATATTAAGAGTTCTATTCTGAAATGCTATTTATCCATTTTAGGAAACAAAAGCATCTGAAGCTCATCATTCAGTGTCTTAAAAATATAAAGGATCAAGTCAAACACTCTGCAGTCCTTTAAAATTTATTGTTGCATGATCCATCATTTTCAATCAGCCAAGACAGTGTCAGTTTTTTGCACTTTGTTTCAAATGGAAGAGGATGTCTTATTTTGGAGAAGAAGAAGAAGAGGAAGGAAAAAACAAACTTCTTATATAGCCTGACACCAGGCGCCTGAGTCAGCCTTAATCTATGCGCTTCACATTGGAGAGCATCTTTTCATGAACAGGCCTGTCTCTCTGTGGATTCGACAGGATGGGCGGCTTATCAGCATGTTACTTAAAATCTAGGCCGATGTGTCATATATATATATAGTGTATAGTGTATAGTGTATATATATATATATATATATATATATATATATACACACACACACACACACACACACACACACACACACACATATATGTATGGATCACACAGACTTTGTGAAGTGGTTCAAACCGTAATTGAAATTAGTTCAAAATTGTTTTCGTTGACGCTGTGCTCTGCACTGTGAACGCACTGTGAACCTCCATACTGATTGAGGAGAATATGGGAGAAAGGAAGCGTGTGATTGGTCACTAAGCACTGTAGCAGTGGTAATCCTGTTGTGAAACTGTCAAATGGGATTAAAATCCTGTGTAAAAGAGAGAGAGAGACGGGGAGGGGGGATCTTTACATTCTCATCTTTATGTTACATTCTAACTTCATTCAATGTCATCATACTGACACTCCCTCCCACATTGTAGTGTGTATAGTTTCCTACAGAATGACCAGTCACTTAATAACAGGTAATCTGGTTTTGGCCAATACAGCATTCAAAAGCCACTACTGATATTTTTGGACTGAAGCTAGCAGTAGCTGATGTGCTGAAGTTTGATATCTTTAAAAGCGACTCCCACCCCCCCAAAAATGTAAGCACTCGGTGTTTCCCTTTGAATTTTATTCTCGGCAGGGTGGAAAAGCCTCTGAAACAGCATTTAGACCGTGGGACTCCAAAACATTGAAAGCCAGACGAATGAAACTCTGAGGTGGGTTAGCAGCTCCTTAAGGCAAGGTGACCCACCCCACCTATTCAGTGATAAAGGCAACTTTTGGAAGCATTAATGACATTGCTGAAGAATTTTATTAAAGAAAATAAAATTTAATTCAAGGTTTTAGAGACTTTTTATGTAGCTGTGCTCAGGGAGGAACCTCTGTCTTATTGGAGGTGGACAACTCTGACCAGTCAACATCCATATTTAATGACTGATTCGGGTGTTGTTCATCTAGGTTGACCTTTTCCTTTATATTATTCCTGCTTGTTCTACACACAACCAGCACAGTTTGAGATGTCAAAGCTCATTTTCACCCCTTCATAAGAAACCATTTGCTGCTAGTACAAAAAACAGCTTCCACCGAGTTGAAAATTACCTGAGCTAGATCATCCATTAAGCCTTAATTTTCTTTCGTCAGAGTTTTTCTCTGTCACTGTTATTTCATTGCTTTCAGTGCGTGAGATGAGTGTTTTCATATTTGTCCATTACATTATGCCCGCTCCCTGACAAACATCTGACCTCAGAGCAAGAAATGTAGTCTCTGCCAGGAAATGATTCCTCAAAACCATGTTGGCCAACAAACTTTATCATCACATCTATGTTCTTTTTTTATGTGTCTGTGTTAGCTTGGACAGTATTTAAAGTAAAAATTCCAGTCTAAAACACTGATTAAAACCTTACATTGGCAATTTACATTTTGTTTCTGGTGCCATTTTGTTATTTTGTATCTAACTAGCCAAAAGTTAATCCACTCTTGTCACTAGGAGATATTCTCATCACAATTACAGTGGCATTTAATTGGAAAAAAAAAAATCTTCAAAAACAGAAGTGTTCGCTGTCAGGTTTCAATGTCAACACCTAAAACGAAATGTGCAAAGGCCTCTTTGTTGACTCATAGATTTGCAGTGATGTTAAACAAACATGCAGGGAGAAATCCATCATAGAAAAGGGAGAGCTCACTTCTTCCTCCCATTGTAGCTGCAGCTGTTCTCTATGTGCATCATATTTGGTGATTTTACCAACGGAAAAACAGAATTACACCCTGAAACAACAAAACAGCAACAGGAATGCAATTTAAGTCACCAACCCCGGTTTTTCAAGTGTTAAAGGGTGGAATTGTCCTTTAATTTCAAGGCAAGGCAAGGCAACAGCAAAACACAAATAGGAATGCACTGACTGGATTTTTTTGGCTGATTCCGATTGCCAATTTTTTATTTTATTTATTTATTTTTTTTAAGCCTGACCTGCCGATACCGATTTTCTGTAGTTTAACATAATTAACAGCCTCCTATAAAATGAAAAAATAAAAGGGAAAATCTCCGTTTTCGTTGGCGATAAAGTTAATTAGCAGCCAACTAACCTGTGTTCTCTACCTGGTGAGGGGCACTCAATGTCTGACTGTGACAAGCTGCACCGTCTAGGGGAGGTCGCAGCGAGGGACAAGCCTGGTTTCTGAAGGAATCGGCATAAAGTATCATAACTTACTCTCATTAATCGGGTTTGTTGTCTGCATGTTCTCGTTAGTCAGCGCAGCCGCAGTACAACGCCAGATCGTCTAATACATTAGACTTAAGAGTCAGACAGACCTTTCGGTTCAGGTCTGAGCCGTTCTGGCGTAAAATCAGCTGGTGGCCATTTGATTGGTACACCCCTAAACACAAGTACGCGATAAAAATCTATTTATATACAGCATACACTGGAAATGATTGGGTGACATGAAAACTAAACGGGCTTTAGTTCTAAATCACGCTGGCATTCTCCTTTAACAAAAGGCCGACATCAGCCATATCATACTGATATATCAGCAAACCGTTTCACCTTCCTTTTGCATTGATGCTAACCACATTATGTTGACCTCCCTGCCTGCATCTGATTCCCATCTCTCCTGCAGTGTTTGGGGTTAAGCAAAATGAGAAGCATTAATTTGGCTGCTTGGCTCAACCTAACCCTGCGCCGATCCTCTCTTCCCACAATACCACCGCTGCAACCTGCCTCCACAACTCGCACTGCCCTGCAGCCAGATCTGCTCCACTTTCCACCTCTACCATTAAATTGTCATGCAGAGGCAGTGACTTTGAATCAGTTTCTGTGTGTAAACGTGTGTCTGTGTGTGTCCACGTGTGCACGCGCATGTGCATGTTCATGTGTTGTAGCCTTAGTGCGTACTCCGGGTCATATTCAGAATACACAACAGTAAACAATGAATGTTCTATGCGGCCTCATGACTTCCTGTATAAAAGTTCACCGGGTGGGAGCTTGAATACTTTCTGCACCTTGACTGGCAACAGAGAAAGCAAATAATTTTCAAATGATCCCACTGAGATTTTCAGTATTGGAAAGTTAAGTAGAGTCTATGCTCATGAATTTTCATGTGTTTAACATGCTTATCACAAACTAAACTGTTAAATAAAAACCCTTAAATGGTGACACTGCCGAGGTTTATTTCCATGTTAATTATCAACACTTGATAATGACTTTGTTAAAGCAAAGTAAAGCAAATCACTTCCACGGGATGTGATGTTTGCTGTTTTTATTTTTTGCTGGGGGGAACAGAGAGGAAGTAAAATGAGAACTGGAGAGTCTGTGTGGGAAGAAAGAGGTCACTGTGTGCCAAAGCAATTATCTTCGTAGTCCAGGGCCCTGCCAATACTCTGCGTAGAGGAGAGAGAAAGAGAGGTCAGTCAGGAAATAAATATACGTGGTCAAGCTCTCAGTTTTTCAAGCGCTTGCCTTGTGAAGACCTCCTGGGGTTTTAGTGGCGTTTCTGACTCAGTATCATTCTAATAAAAAGGTATGATTTTGCCACCGAGCTGGTGCCCGCTATTGTAGCGTGAACGGCTTGATGTGGAGTGTTTTAATACTCCGGTTTAAATGTTCACAAAGATTAATTGATTGGATTCTCAGCGCCAGTCAAAATAGACACATAATGGCAGTGATATAATGAAGTTTATAGTTATTGCTCAACTCCTCAAGGCTGCCAAGATGTGTTGTGACATGAAGAACATTATCTGTCATAAGCTGATGCTTTTCTCCACTTTGACAAGTCTTCATGTTCTGGCATCTTGGGGAATCTGTCACAGCATGACGATGGCAGGGAGACAGATCCTCTTGCATGTGCTCAGCCGCGGCAAACAGACTGCTTGGAGTAGAGGTCAGGAGCGCACGGGCCATCATGCTTGCTGACAGCTCAGATTTATTTTTAATCTCGGTGATGAGAGCTTGCCACACAGATCATGTGGCTTGTTAGTGTTGAGTGGCGAGCCTTGCCACCATTACTCTGTGCTCTTATACAAAGAAAATGTGACAAAATAATGACCTTGGTGAGGTAAAGCCCAGATAATTGGAAGGCAGCTGAATGGCGTTTGATTGTTATTCTGCGCACCCACCGTTGTTTCATTCAGTGTGAAATCTCTTTGCTTATGTGCATTGCAAAGCCAGGTCATTTTCCCCTCATTCTTACTCTTATTAACATTTTGACCTTACCCAATTTCCCCTCGCCATGTGTGTAGGTGAGTGTGTGTGTGTGCATGTGTACGTACAGTAAGGGGTCTTGAAGGACATTATGTTGATTGTATTTACCATATTTACTGTCTTTTCATTTTTGACCAATTTCTTTATCATTGGTGAAAAATGTCATTATCATTGCATCAGCAAGCACATTACTTGCTGTCTAAAGTGACTGCGGTCACAGAGGCAATTTTGCTGACGGCACTTTCTCTCCTCTCCTCTCTGTGTCTTTCTCTCTCTCTTTTCTCTCTCTCTCTCTGTTCTGATAGGTGCCAATTATACATCCTCTGTGTTGAGGGCTCCTCTGTCGCCATTGACCCCTTTCACCGGCTTTAATGTCAACTCCCTGGCTCCAAAGTGGAGGGAATTACCCCACTTTTCGTCTACAATCAAGACAAAAGAAGAGCAACACAGCTAAACGCAGAGCTTGACTCTCTTTTCAGCCCGAACACTCTTTTCAGGGTCTGTCTGCTCTTGTTTTCTGGTGAAACACAGGGTCAGGACTGTGTGGATAAAACCCTGAGGGTTTTGACATTTCCGCCTTTCTGTTTTTTATTTTGCTCCTCTTCTGGCCTCAGTGCTTTTTGGAGGGGGCCCAGATGATGGGGTGGTGTTGTTCAGGCGTGTGCAGAGCCGTGACTCTCCTGGCACTGCTGCTTCCCTTGTGGGAGAGGGGCTGCTGGGCGTTGAATCCCAGCTCTGGGGATCTGGAGAAGTCCCCACACTCTGATCCAGGCCCCTGGGAGGTCCTACACAGGCACAAACGCAGCTGGGTATGGAACCAGTTCTTCGTACTGGAGGAGTACACAGGCAATGAACCTCTCTATGTTGGCAAGGTAAGTGATATGTGACCGTTAATGTGTTCATATTAGCAGGGCTTAAGAATGTGTTATAATTACACGTGCAAGGCAGTGCATTGGCAGGAAAAGCAATTTCCAAGGTTTGATTGCCCTTATGCCTGGCAAATATACAAAAACAAGCCATGATAAATAGATTCACACATCCAGTACACAGTAAATACAGATGTATTACTCTATTTGTATGCTTCTGTTGCCCAGTTTATTTCACCTGTACAGTAATAAACATATCCATATCTCCTTTAACCATAGGGGCCTCCAAGGATCTGGGAGGCTCTGACTTTTATAGCGTTTTACAGAGCTATACATATTTTCCCAGACCTATATAAGATCTAAACAAACAGTTTAAAAGACAGAATATATACTGTACAGATTGAGAATGCATTATGCATTTTATTCTAGCCATGCAAAAGTAGGCGCTTGTATAATTGTTTTGACAGTTTATAAGATGACTCGTTGTAGAGATTAGAGTATGACAAGGTAATTTACATCGTAATCAATCCCTGAAGCATGCAAAAAGGTCTCAAAGGTACGTTTTCTCAGTTTGTTTCTCTTCACTACGATGGAGATTCCTAGGTGATAGATCAGACCAGTGCTGTAGATAATTGTATTTAGACAGGCAAATATAGGCAAACTTGCACTGAGGGCCAAACCCTCTCCATGACTTTAAGGCATAGTTAATGTAAGATTACATGGACAAAATGGGTCTATGTCACACATATTGTAACATAAGATTGGATGAAAATGTACGTGAAATTTTTATATCCAAGACTTGATTAATTTCATCGTCCAGGGTTAAACCCTGGATATGTAAGGGGTTTTATTTTCTAGAATCAGACGCTGATATTTAACATTTCCCATTGTGAAATAGTTGCTGTTTACATCCCAGTGATTGGTGTGCAAACGCTTTTTCAAATCCAGGCAGCCTCAGCGCAACTCGGCTCACCTCCGTTCAGCTTACTTCCGCTCATATTAATGGTATCACTGTACATTAGAGAATTTAATGAAACAGCTAATTGTAATTCCTTGCTTTCAGCACCATTGTGCAAGTGGACAGCTCCCTGATGGGTGAATAGCTCTAGCATGTTCAGTACAGGCCAGATGGGTCTCGGATGGGTCTCTAGATCCCTGTTATCTTAGAGAATTTTCTGGTCTTATTATTAAATCAGTTTTCATCTTTCCGCTCATCTGCAGGATAATCATTCTCATCTGCATGTATTTGCTGGGTCTGCTCTCACAAGCCCATTTCCTTGCTGTCTCTGAACTGGATTAGCGTCTCCAGCTGGAATTAGGATACATTTGACTGTCCTATTGTTCTCCTATCTGTTTTGCCAGAGGGATGCTGGAGGAAAGCATCTAAATCAGAATGACCATATTTGTGACACAATTGGAGTTGAACCGAAGGTCATCTCTTGTCCAAGCGTGCACAATATCTCAAAATAATGTTTTGTCTCATCTGTGTGTCCCCGGATATCTGTTATATTCGTGTACTAGGGAGGAGAATATTTTTGTCTCTTAACATCTGTACTCTGTTGTCACATTCAGATTTTTTGTCCTTGTCCTGTGCTGACTTTTTCAAAGTTGAAGAACAAAGGTCCGCACAGCAGTTTACTCAAGGGTTTGGAGTGTTAAGATTTATTTCTTGTACAAACGCACGTTTCTGAGTGCTTTTATTGTTAGCGAGTCCTGAAAAGCCCGAGCAGATGGATTACTTATTCATCTGAGTCGGTCTACATACCCACATGAAATAGTGTCTGGAGTTTATTTAAACTCATGCAGCCCCAATCTAATAGGTAGCCAGCCTGTTTAATGTATATTTCTATTCATGCATATATTGATTTATTCCATTTTTTTCTTGTCGCCTGCCTCTATGGTACTAGCTCTAGACATCCCATTCCTCTTGGGAGAAGGAAACACTATGGCAACAGTGCAACTGGCATGTAAAAAGTCTGACTTTTATGATGGCTACATCTTTACATCCGACCTTATGTGCAAGTTCAGCCTAACCCTCTCAGAAATGTGAAAAATCAGATTCATTTATTCCCCCGCGGGCAATGCGTGCTGCCTGGGAGCTTGAGAAGCTGTCACATTATTTGTTCTCTGAGATGATAGTTGTCACATAGTGTGTTTGTTTGATATCACAAGGGCATGCAGCTGTGAAGTCTGGGCGGGACACTCTGACCTCATGACTTAGTGTGAGCGACGTGCAAGGTCCTGCCATGTCATGAAGCTGACCTTACTGGAAATGAACACTTTATGTAGCTTCTATAAAAAGAGATTTAGGGACTAGTGGAGGCCTGGTTTCTCATATTTGGCTCTACATTTTTCCAGTTGGTTACAGATAAAAACACCAGAGCGGCATGACCAGTAATTGCTTTTGTCAGATATATCCAGCCAGCTAATGTATAACAAACAATACAAATCTGTGTCCAAACAATGGCGCAGTCACTGCACAATTTGGTCATTTGTTTGGCTGGGAGGAAAGGGAAATATGATATAGTTGGTAGGAAATGGGAAGTCATCACTTTGGCCTGGCTGCTCCCTTTGCATCTGCAGTCTGCTTGGCTTTAATGCATTCTGTCAGATTCTGAATTTCACAACCAAATGTCTCATTATGCCTTGGCACTCTGCCTCGGGTAAGTGTACTGGCCTGAAATCAGCTGCAGTCACATCAAGCCAGTGGAAACATACATTAAAGAACCTCAAACTACACTGCCTCCACCGCAAATTGGTGACGTGCATATTTAAACAAGCAAAATGCTGGAGCAACTCATCCACTTAACAAACACTTACTGGTAAACATGATGTGATTAACATTTTCTGCAGGGTATTCATGTGACTAAATATTTGCAAGTGTTGAAAAGTACCAGTCTGTAGCTTGTGCTGAATTAGTGATGTAGTAGGCGTGCAAATTTGTATCACTTTCAGGGACAATTCAACTGTCATGTTCATGTCCTTTTTTTTTGTTTATCTGCCACTTCTCCTCACTTTATACTTGGGAATGACATTTTTCCCACTATTTGTTAACTTTTATATATTATGTAACACGTTCCTAAGAAGTGCTAATATTCTACCAGGGATGCACCGTCTTTTTTCTTGTGCTCGTTTATGTTTCAGTGACTCCAGAAAGTCACCCATCAGCCTCTGGGGCAGAGCGCTGCTTCATGTCATGGGATGTAGAAGCGCGCGGCAGACAGAACCCTTGTGCTGAATCTCACTTATTTATAGAGATGTCTCCAAAATTGGCAGCCTGACTAACCATCCAAGTAATGGATGGACTTATTTTGCCTTATAATTCAGGCAGCATTCAGGCAGCATTAGCCTGAGCTGTGCCGCTACACTCACAAGGGGGATTTCTTCCAATACAAATAAAGAAACTTGACGGCAACGGAAAACATCTCTTGAAGAAAGTCACTTAAGTTTGCTGTCAAACCTTCAAGTGTGACTGAAAGGTGTTCATTTGTCTCAAACGTTTCAACATAACAGAAAGTTTGTATTATAGCATCAATTTTGTATTCTGGCTGTGCTACAAATTGATGATCATGTAACCATTATGTAACCATTACGCGTGTGTCTCATATCATTTGTGACCCAGAGGCAAGAACCTAGTGGTTTATATGATATATTCAGCTGGATATTTAGCACGAAATTCATCAAACAACATGCATCATGGACGTCAGGGTTCCCACAGGTAATTACACTCCGTCAGACAGACCCTGCTACCATGCAAGCTAATTCATTAGCATTCTGTTAGATGTTCACTGTCAAATGGGTTAGCATCATAGAGCACAGGGCGATACTGCAAAGGTCAGTCTGAATAGCATCCACTCACACTCGCTGGTGCCGCAAACAGATCGACACAGCTGGGGAGCGGTGAGAGCAGCGTGTTTAGCTGGAGAGGACGGTGATGCAAGCTGACAGG
>OMKZ01033481.1:4938-19644 GCA_900302535.1 Neoniphon sammara | reverse complement strand
CTCATTTACCAAAGACAACACACACACACACACACACACACACACACACACACACACACACACACACACAGAGCACATGACCAACTGTATTTTTTTCATAGCAAGACATACATATATATCACATCAAAGCTATTTTCCTGATCTATAGCCCAACATGAACTTTGAGATACAATTCATATTAAACCTGATCAATAAATAGATAAATAAATAAAGTTTTAGTGGATTTTAATTTTGGCATAATCAGACTCTTTCTGCAGTCATCCTTGTCATACACACATGTTAATTAAAGACATGCAGGAGTGCTTCCCAAGCCTTTCAATCTGGTGCTCCCCTACCTTTTCTGGTTTGCCAGCCTTGCCACCATGCCGATTTGTCATCCACATCAATGAAAGTAATCAAGCTAGCAATCAGCTTTCACTTTTTATTTTGTGTGTGCATGTGTGTGGTGTGTGTGTTTGTGTGTGTTTGTGTGTGTGCGTGGCATGCAGCTGCCCTCATCATGGAGATGCACACAAATGGAAGACAGGAATAGGCATCCCTTTCAAAGTATTATGGGGGAGGGAATCAAAGCTCTTTTCTCACAAACAGACTCCTTAGATTCAATCGTTGCGACGACCTTTTTTTCATGTGCAAGTGCACACAGCCGAGAACTGACAGCTCATTGACAGACACTTCAGAATGAAAAAGTGCACTGTGAGAGGAGACCTGTATTTCCATATGCGGTGTCAATACAAGAGCGTATCATTGCATCTCAGGCCTGCACTCACGCACAGGCATTATTCCTCATGTCCACAGGTTAAACTGTAGTTAAGACAGACAAGTAGGCCACAGCAGGCAAATCATCATCACATTGGGAAGACCGTGAACCCCGAATCTCATCTCCTCACCAAGATTCATGTTTCAGGCAGTGTTGCAATTTCGCATTTATGTGAATGCAGCACCTTTCCAGCTGATATGACGTTCTGACCCCGAGGAACTCCAGCGTGAATTTTTTTTATCATTTTGTCTTTGTTGAATTCAGCATGGAATTCAAGAGAAAATAAGTATAAAATGATACATTTGAAATTCTAAAAGCAAGTCAGAATCAGAATCTGTATTACCCTGCAAAAATCTCCAATGTAACAACTCATTTAGCCTCTTATTCAGTACTAAAAACTCATTTTTCTTAAACCAAGGTCGGAAAAAAAAAACTTACAGAGAAATGAAATAATCCCACTTGTTTCCAATATTAATCAACTTGCTTCCAGAATTTCTTGAATCAAGTGTCATTTTCTTGATCATAGTGGGCTGATCTGCCTTATTCTGCCATATTTCAACATATTCATACTTGCTCCCGGAACAATTCCTGAAACAAGTAAAACCTGCATGGGAAACAATAGGGATTTATCTCATCCTACTGGCAGATTTTTTCTCACTCATTTTAAGAAAAGCGAGATTTCAAAACAATATCTGACTAAATGACTTTCATTTTTTGCAGCGTCCAATAGATCCACAGGGATTTGTTTTGGTGACGTTGGTGCAAACACATAATGACAACTCACTTAATGACCAAAGCTCACACAGACCTGTTAAGGCCTCATGTTAAATGCAAGGGGAAAGTGCAGGTCTTATAACAGGCAGTGTGCTAAAAATATGACTTCACATACAAGCAGTTTCTCTGTATTAGCAATCTTGACTGAAAATATTAAGGCCTATTGTTGTGATATTTCACATTCATTTTCTCCATAATGGCAAGAGGGCTACATCCCTGCGGTATTATGACACAGGCAGGCAGCTGCAGGTATGAGGAGCTGTCTGATGGAGACAAAGTGTATAAATGGCAATCAGAATTCTGAAAATCATTTCTGACTTTGATTGAAAGCCGATTCGCTTATGTGAACAGCAGCCATGTGAGAGAGGGAGCAGTGAACCTTGCCTTATCCCTACTGAAGCTGCCTCTATGTATTTTCCTATTTATCCTCTAAAAAGAGCTATCTCCACACGCTTTGTAGCTACTGTCAAGCCATTATACACATGGTACACTATTCGCATCGATTCACCAGTCTACTAAACTGCCTTTTAACTCAATTTGAATTGGCTTATTCAGAGCAGAAAATAGAATTTCTCCTTATTTAATTCTGTACAATGAATTACAAAACACAGTATGTTATTACTGTTTGAAATTTTAGCCGTTACTCTTTTCATTAGTGCTCTTTCTTTGTGTACAGTGGAGCACGGTATAGTTCACTACAGTGTGGTGTAAAGTAATAATGCAAACAGAAAAATTATCTTAAGCTGCATCAAGTAGAATATGGCCAAAGATTATTTTAGCTTTTTGTGAATGGTGACTTATAAAGAGCTGCAGTGCTGCAAAAAATCTCCATTTTACCAAGTCATTTAGTCTCAGATTCAGTATTAAAATCTTTTTTACTTCAAACAAGTGAAAATATCTGCCAGTGAGATGAAATAATCCCCACTTGTTTCCAGTGCGAATCAACTTGCTTGCAGAATTTTCTTGAATCAAGTGTCATTTTCTTGATAAGAGTGGGCCGATCTGCCTTATTCTGCCTTTTTTCAACACATTTAAAAAAAACTCCTGAAACTAGTGAAACAGCATTGGAAACAAGTGGAATTATTTCATCCTTGGGGAAGTTTTTTTTTCACTTGATTTAAGAAAAGCACAATTTTAATACTGAATATGACACTAAATGATTTTGTAAAATGGACTTTTTTTTGCACGGAGTGCACAGTTTCTGCACAGTTTAAACTAAAACTGATGATCAGCACTCGATTGTTGAATTTGAAATCATCACTTACTGAAAATTATCTTCTAGTGTAACTCACTCTTCAATGTAGTCATAACAGAAACTGATTAGCATAATGCTTAGTGCACCAGAATACCACACTTCTCTCCAGTAATGACAGGTGTCTCTAGAATGTGTTCAGAAACACACCAATGAAATTTGACTTTAGATGCGTATTGCAGTAAAACTAAACAGGAAAATTTCCCCCCCTCTACCTGCATCTCATATCTCTCTCTGCAAATGTTTTGATTTGACACAGTATTATCTGTCTCGCAGTCATTATATTGAAATAGAGTGATTAGGGGCAACCCAGTCAGCAAACAATACAGTGTAATAGGCTTTGTGGAAGAGCTAGAGACAAAGTGCACTTCTCTGGAAATATCCATGTTGCAGTAAATCTTCTAATTTGCCAATTGTGGGCTGTGTTTTATATAAATGGCTTTTATGGCCATTACGGAATCAGCCTCGTCACAGGTCATTTTCTTTAAGCATTAACTTCATTTAACATGGTATTATAATTCCACCTAAAGAAACCGGGGCTCATTCACTTGTCCTGTACGCAGGCTGTGTGTCTGTGCGCGCATATGCATCGCGTTGTATTTCACTGAGCGTATAGGATCCCATGCACCCGTGCACTCACTGTATAATATGGTGAAGTGACTGTTCCTCTGCATAGCAAATGAGACAGGATGGTGGTCACTAATCCCACACCTCCCAATTTGAAATGAAAGAGGAGAGGCAGGCGCGCCGAGCACAGCACCATGGCTACTCACCAGAACATGGCCAAGTGAATAGATGAAAAGCCAAGCATATCGGGAGCTGATGTCTGTGGCAGCTGCAGTGAAGCCTCTGAATACGTTTTTAGCTCTTTTTTTTGTAGCAGAATGACCCGTCGTCCCCTCCTGTGCCGTCATTCTTTCTTGCCTCATGTATGTTTTATACTACAAGTTGGGCTGTATATGAATTTCCGCTAATATCCTCAAGCATTGACTGCCCAATGATTCATATGGAATATATGCATTCATATAATGCACACAGGATATGCAGCAATATTGTTTTTAAACTGTGAAAAGGATTATTCTATGTGGGTTTCTCAAACAGGAAACAGTGTTAGAGGGCAGAGGCCTCTTTCCTTTAGATTTTATTTTTGGGGTTGTTTGTGATACATGCTGCATCCCAGTGGAAACTCCATTACACTCAACTGTTCGAACAGCACTGTGAAATATCTTGAGGGCGATTGTTGATTAAGGGCTCTTGAGCAGCAGAAGAGGCTGTTTTGGGGTTGTGGATCCAGTATTGCTCACAGGTTGCCTGTAGGTACAGACTTTGGTGTCCATGTTGGACTGTGCACAGTCCATTGAATAGAAAAAAATGTATTCTTCTCAAGAGAGAGGAAAATACAAAGCTTGAAACATGTGTCTTGGGGATCATGCCTTCTTTTTTTTATTCTTCTCTTTTTTTATTGCATTCAAGGCCTCTAGTATTTTTCTACTTCCAGTGTTGCACAGAGCCAAGCCAAATGGGTGCAAAGAGGCACAGAATAGAATTACACACTTTCCAACACGATTTTCCACGTTGCACAGAATGGCAAAAATGAGAATCCACACACTAGAGCCATTTGAAAAATTGTGTGGTAGTTACTGATAGGACAAGCATGTATTTGCAGGCATGTGATGGGGGGTTTTTGATACTTTTTACCCATAAAGTTTTGCTGCCTTCTCTCTTGCTACAAGGTAAACAAGCAAACACAAAGCTAACAGGCTGGTCCCCGGAGAACTGTCTGCATACAAAGTGATGATAAGTGTCAGCACTGATTTCAGAAGGGCTTATGCTCAGATACCACACCCCTTCTCATACCCTGGGTGTGCCTTTGAGCTACACTGCTGTGCAATGCTGTGCGGCACGCTGCGTTCCCCTCACCTCAAGGGAAGCAGAGAAAAGAATTATAGAAGAGTATTTACATTTTTGCAAGAGAAGCAACTATGGTTCTCTGTAAAAGTAATAAGACCAGAAACTTCAAATACCACCTGAAAATGAGCAGTGACGGTTTTAAAATGGGTTAGATTAATGAGAGAAAAAAGTATTTGACTAGGGTATACTTTTAATAAGCCCTGCCAAGCCATACATATTTTATGTAGTCCTTGGTGTTGATTAGATTTAGAAATGAAATATGGGAAGCCAGTTGCTTCACTGTAGTGTGTCCTTCCACTGCCAGGGAGAGAATAGGAAATGCTGTAAGCCAAACAGTTGGGTGAAAAGACTACATGGTGCACCTTGACCCCTGACCCCGCCTTGCATGCGTTGCCGCCTGTCAGCTTTGCCCTTCCTGTCCATGGTATTTACCGGAAACAAACTGCCATGGATGGCTTGCTCAAGATTAAATGTTGACTTTCACTCTCGCTCACAATTTAACTCAAGTTTGCTCCTGACAGCAGGAGATGGTGAATAAACATGGCGAGCTCCTTAAGAGTGGCAGCATATGCATGCAGAGGCATGAGGATGCAACCAATGCAATCATTATGCCGCCAACTTGGCATTCATCAACAGACTGATGGATTCAATTAATAAAGGACCGCTGGTGTTGTAGCCTCTGTTCAATACATACTGCTCAGACACAATCCAACACAATATCGAGGCAATCATTCTCCACCCCTGCTGCAATGTCTTGGAAACTGAAATAACATTGCTATTTATCCCATGATGAGATGTTGACATTTGCAGATGCAATGGAAGAGTTTCAGTAGTACAAAAAGAAATGGCATGTAATAGGCTTTTGTCAATGCACACAGAAGTCATCAATAGAGACCAGTACTTAAGTCTATAGCAGAGAACATAATGCTCACACACTCATTTATCCCTACTGTGCACACATTAGATACAGAAAAAAAAAATCTTGCTCAAATATTTGTGCAAACGCTTATTTCCTCGGTAAACAGTTTCTGCACGGGGGGAAACTGCCAGTCATACAGCAGTTGCACTATTTCTGTCAGAGTAACAGATATTAATAGGGATGTAACAAAAGTTGGAAACAGTTTTACGATACAAAAATTTTGAGTGAATGCATCCCGGAGTTCAGACTCAGCTGAGGTCTAACATCTGAAAAAAATGACACTCAGGCTGGTCTTTTGTCTGTCACACTGTTTGAACAGCAGAGAGCACAAGGCTAGCAAGTTTTGGTTTGGGTCATCACACTTGTGGGAAGCAGTAGCTGAACTGTAGTAGGCAGCAAAATGGACTCAGGCAAAACGGAATGATTGTGAGAAAATATTGAACCGCGAATCCAATATTGTGCATCAAACTAAACAAAGCTAAATTCACAGTATCATCACATCACTGGAAGGTAATTGATTTTAACAGTATATTATAAAACATAAGGAAAAAAAACATCCTTGTCAGATTAAATATAAGTATAAAATGGATATATGAAATAAGTGAAACATGTTGTTCACCATGAATGAAGAAGGTAAACTCTGGATCCGTCTGTAACAAAATGTATCATCACAATCAAAATTGTTTCAATTAGGGCCTTCTCAATTTTTTTCCCCCTTGCTTTTACCAATAAGTCGTAACGTACAAGTGGTAAATACATTAAATGGACTGATGCAGTGCTATATTGTTGATCCTGATACATATATTCCCCAACATTTCTTGCACATATACCCCATACATCATATGCAAAGACCTCAATACACCCTGTAAACATACCATCATATGCAAACATGAGCACCCAACTCTGCCCTCATCCGCTAATCCCAGTCCCCTCCAGGCTGAAGTTTCCTGTTGAAATAATTCATTATTGAACAACAGAATTCCTGGAATGGAGCGATCAGATTTAATCATTTGCGGCAGAGTTGGAATCAGGGAAACGTGTACCATTTATGTATAGATCTATTTTTATAATGTGCTGCAAAATATCTCCATCTTAACAAGTCATTTAGTCTAATATTCTGCTTTAAAATGTTTTTCTTTAAACAAAGGGAAAAAGGTGGGATGAGATAATCCCGCTTGTTTCCAATGCTAATCAAATAGCTGCCAGAATTTTCTTGAATCAAGTGTCATTTTCTTGATAATAGTGGGCTGATCTGTCTTATTCATTGTTTCAGCTTATGAATAGCTTATGAAAAAACATATTTAATTCCTGAAACAAGTGGGATTATGGCAGATTTTTTCATCTGTTTGAAGAAACTATGGCTGTGAGAATATAAGAATATGAAACTATAAGAACATGAGACAAGATAAACAAACAAACAAACATTAAGATAATGATGAGATGAGATTTTTATGCAGTATGGGGAAACTACAATGATGGACCTGTTTGTGTTTTCAGTCCAAAGTTTGTTAAAACTGGAGCAGTGATATTGAAAATACCATGCTGGGGTTAAAATTTCTTCTTTTAATTAGTCCCATCAGTGCCCATCAGGCCAGTAAGTGTCATTTTACTCTCTAGAGCACAGCACCAAAATGCATCATGCCTCCAAATTTCGGCAAAAATCAGACCAGTAGTGTGGCAGTTAAAAATGTGACCTTTAGTCATATCTGATCAGTGCCAAGATGCACGACTCCTTAAATTTTGTCAAAGTCACAGCAGCGGTGTTGGAGCTGTAATCTGAGATATGTACATTTGACTGACAGATGGAAATTCACAGCCCTATCTATTGAAAAGACTTGCATTGAGAACATTAGAAAGTTGAGAGTATTGTAGATTTTGAAAATTCAGGTCTAAGCAAGTTTTATTCACCTCATTTCCAATATTGAATATTGAGAATGGAAAAAATTTCATTACTTGGCATCATCATCATCATCATCATCATCATCTACTAAAAGCTTGCTCACCCAGCCATGATGTGAGTTGAAGTGTTTTGCACTGTTTGGGATAATGAAGTGAGGACAAAATTTTGTTCTTTTCTGAATCAATAAAAGTATGAAAATGCTTTAAGTCTCATCTGTCCAAAACCTTGTGACACAAATAAAAACCTTCCCCTGTGTTATGCGGCAGTTTCTGTGATAACGCCAATTATTCAGCGCATTGATGGGATGGATAGCCATCAGAAAGCTGCGACTTTAAATGGGATTATTCAGAGTTGTTAGACTGTCATGGTAACGTCAAGGGCCCAGAGAGCTTCAAGTGCTCTGTTCTTTCTTCTGGGTTGTTCAAAGATTCTTTTCTGGAGTCACACTTTGAGCACAGGTCTTAGAGTCAACTTCAAAACCCACTTTCAACTTGTGATTTGTTCTTTCTAGGTTAAGGCTCTGTCATATAAGTGGAGTTCTTGAGGTGACAGCAAAGGTTCAGTGGAGGATTTTTTCTTATTTGTTTGTCAAGGTGTATATCTGTCTGTATGGAAAATCATAACAACGCTTAAGACATTAAAACATAAACCTTTCTTTAACCCCTTCAAGAGATGGAACTCTGTTCGCATAGTGGCAGCCAAAATGCTTGAGCTGAAAAGGATATATTTATTTAGGTTTGAGCTCTACAGCTGTTTGGTCCAGTATAGTGTCAGGGAGGGATGGTATGGGTAGCTATCAGTCAGCTTTGACATCAAGTGAGATTTTAACCAGGGCTCCCGGGCTGCCTCCTGAAAGTTGGCGATTTAAATCATCTATCACAGACCCCCTGCAGTCGACTGAGAAGTCTGAGTCAAGCATCTTTCTTCCTCTTTTTTTTTGTTTCAGACAATCAATGTGCTTTGCAGTATAACAATAAAACAAATCAAACGTGTAGCCTCTTTCTGCCCAGACACACCCTCATGATCACAGTGACAAATTGTAATGTGTGGTTGCTTACAGAGTGAGAGATACACACAGATGCACTGCTGCTTGTGGTGTTCTTATAATATTTTTAAAGTACTTCAGTGGCATCGCTGCTGCTGAAAATATGCTCCACAGATCAAACAAGAAAAAACTCTAGCATTAACACTGAAAGAACCATGAGTTTAGGCCCATTTGGGCCTAAGCTGTCTTATTTGCTCAAATAATTATTTATATTTTCTAATGTTTAAAAATTTAAGACATAAGTTATAAGAGCCTCATTTAACCAGAAATACCTCATTACCGTTTCGTTATTCTGTCTCACTATTCCAACAAAACCACACAGTTATTCAGAATGGCTGGTAATTAAAATCTTTATACAGCTGTCAATTTTATCAATTTTAAATGCTCAAATATTTTGCCTGACTCTATTTCCTTTGATTATGATTGATGATGATTGCTTTCAGTATTATTAATTTGATTTATCAGCAGTGAAACTTGTGCCAATGCACTGACTGCAAAAAGACTATGGATTTTAATAAAATAAAATTAAATAAAGTGGAATAAAATAAAACAACAAATAGTCATATCATCAGGTTGAATGGCAGAATCTAAGGAAATTCTGAGTCAGATACATCCTTAGATTTGACAGCATGGCCGCCACTAATCCCTAGAATAGAAGTGCATAAACTTAAATTTACATGCAGCAACTTTGCATGCTGGTGGCTCCAAATGACAGCAAGAGGTAACTTTGAAAAATTTGAGCTTCAATACCCAGAATTTGTATAACTTGTCGTCCGTAAACTGCACACACCATGCTCGTGTTTACCAACCCCGCCGGTCTCTGATGCTTTATACCAAAGGATACCAAAGGGATGAGGGAAGCAAATTATCTAACCCTGGGGAGTCCAGCTTTCTCTGGGTGGATAAACTCACACGCTGCTGTTTAAGACTCAGTTTTTATTTTACTCTTAAAGGGAAATACCACTCATTCCAACACATTAACAATGTTTAAAAACTGGGATTGGTGGCTGGTTTCATTTTTCCATTAGTAAACTAACAAAACGCAATGCACATTGAGAACAGCTGCAGCTACAATGGAGCGTGATGGGATACAAAAGTGAGCTCTCTCTAATCTATGCTGGATTTCTCCATGTATGTTTGTTTAACATCACTGCAACTGGTTCAACAAAGAAGTCCATGCTGATTTATTTTTAGGTATTGACAACGAAACCTGACAGCAAGGCTTCTGTTTTGTATCACTGATCACTGTAGCTGTGCTGAGAATATCTCCCAATGATGTCAGTGGATTAGCTTTTAGCTAGTTAGCTTTGGAATAACAAAAATACAAAGTCAAACAAAAAGATATAATGTAAATCCCCAATCCATGGTTTTACATATAGTATTAATGTGTTTTAGGATGCCTTTTTTATGAGATAAACTAGTTGTCCTGAAGTAAAGTTATTGGTTTGATTATTTGTAATGATCAGTATATGAGCCAGCAAGTCATGATGGGATTAAATGGCACCAAATTATCTGTGAAAACATGAAAATCCATTATATGTGGTTTGTTGATTGCAAATAATGACAGGATTCCTTTTGTTTCATGAGTAAATGGTGCATCAGACTTTTGATCTGATTTGGATCCTTGTCTGATAAATATGAGATGCACTTCCTCATACTTTACACATAATCAATACGTACTAAATATTTAAGAAATATGATGAATACATTTGAGTCTAAATTACAGTCTGATGCATTTATTATATTGTCTCTGGATAGATAATATGCAATCCATTTCACTGTAGAATCCAACTTGCCTGAGTAATTAGCATTTTACAGGACTGTATTGCTATATCAGTCAATAAAAGTGAAGCTCTGAAGCACTGCTACTTGAAAAGTCAAAATTATTATTGAGCAAATATGTTTTTCTTTATTTTTTTCCCATAGCTACACTCAGATGTGGACAAAGGAGATGGCAAGGTGAAGTACGTATTATCTGGGGAAGGCGCCACATCCATCTTCACCATCGATGAGAACACAGGAGACATCCATGCCACGAAGCGCCTCGACCGGGAGGCACAGGCCTACTACACCCTCCAAGCTCAAGCTGTAGACCGACTCACCAATTTACCTGTGGAGCCCAAGTCTGAGTTTGTGGTCAAGGTCCAGGACATCAACGATAATGAGCCCAAATTTCTGGATGGACCGTACTTGGCAGGCGTACCAGAGATGTCCCCCTTAGGTAAGCCTCTGTGTTTGTCTCACATCCAACCCCCAAACCTTTTTTTTCTTTTTCTCCCCATCTCCTTCCTTTCTCTATATCCCCCTCATCTCTCTCCCTTATGCACCCTCACTCTCACATCCCCACTTGATAATTTTCCATCTCACTGAATTTGTCTTCATCTCTCCCGCTCTTTAGGTCATATGGGAAATTGGGAAGTTTGCAATATTAATTTGAATCCAGCATGTTCACTTTGTAAGACTAAATAGTTACTAATCACAGAGGGTCCAATACAGAGTGTGTAAAGTTACATGGGCCCTTACATGCACATTGGACCAGATCCTAGTCAGACTTGGACATCTTGGATTTTGAGCATTCCTTTGCCTCAGCTTAGATCTATTCAAAACTTTTGTCTTTTTTGTCCTTTCCCCAGGCATGTTGATAGATTGAGCCATAGATTGTTCTCTTTTTCATGTTTTTCTGCTGAGGCAATACCTTAGGATACCTTTAATTCAGTTTTGTTTGACATACTGCAGGCAAAACATTGCATTAGCAAACCTTTTTACATTAATTGAATAAAGACATATTATATTTTACAACATCTGAAATGACCCAGGCTATTTTTTCACTCTGCTGAATAACTAAAATTAATTTTGCTCTGTTTTGTGTGTAATTGTAATTGTTTGTCTCACTGTGGAGCATCCTCAAATTGCTTTAAATCCAATTATTCATAGTCAAGCTAATATTGCAGAGTCTAATTCAGCAGTTCATTTTCACATGGCATTGGCATGAAGAGTGTTAGGTGTATTGCAGGGTTTGGGTGCATAAGGAAAGGATGCAGAGAATGGGCATGGAGTTTCCCATTTCTGTAATGTTCAAAGTGGATTTCAGCAGTAAAATCAAACTTTTGAGTGTGTATTTTTCCCATATATCTGTTTTGTATATGCCCCTGAAGGTACACATTGCATCAGAGCCCGTCTTTGACTGGCTGCTTCCTGCTGCACACTGGTCAGAATTTCCTCCAAGGTTTTGAATGGGTCATGCTTGAGCTCAGCAAGCAAGTAAATGCAGATTAGTTACAGCAACATCCAGAGGCCGTTCGGGCCAGGTCTGCATGAGCAGGTGCATGAATAACATAGAGCGATCCGGTTTGAACTTTGTATTTGCAGTTTGAAAAATGGCATTTAAAATATTTCAGGATTTTCATAGTAAATATTGTAGCTTTTGCACACCTGACAATACGGTTGACAGGTGGATAGAAGATCGTAGGTCAAAAAATAAGAATAAAAGAAGCTTCTGCACATTGTTGTTCATTGTACTTCACTTGCAATAAAACTGTATTCACTGACTTCGATACAAGGACCTTCATCAGATTATCTTCCATCAGGTTATCTTGAAGGTCCCTGTACGCAAACATTGCTGCCAATACATACAACTTATTGCAAGTGGAGTAGTCAGTGTGCAGGAGCTTCTTTGCTTCTTCTTCATCTTTTCCAAATAATAATGTACCAATATGCAGTGTTAACTAGATGCTTCTGCCTTGGACACAATAACCAGCAAGAAATGGGTGTGGCAAGGCAAGGTGAAAGGCCCCTAAACCTGCTTTGAGAAAGAAATCCATAGCAAGCTTCCCCTGACTGAATTAAAATCAGTACAATGGATCTTTAAGTTAGAATTTGCATATACCAATATGAAGGTGGATATGATTTAATATACATATTCATCACCACAGCACTCCAGGGTTTGAGTCAGTGCTGAGTTACACTAGTTTAAAAAAACAACTTAAGCACATTTAAGTTAAGGTCTAAATCAGGCCTGCAGCCCATTTTTTATGATCTTTTTTTTTTTGTTTGTTTGTTTTTGCCAAAACACATTGGGTCCAAAGTCCATGGTAACCAGTACTTGCAGGTATTTGCCTTCCAAAAATGCCTGTCTGGATTCTTTTGGACATACCTGCCAGGAGAAGAATACAAACAAACAAACAAAAAAAAAGTAGCTATCCATCCACATTTTGTGGCTTATCTGGGTCAGAGCTGCAGTGACAGCAGGGCTGCAGCCCAGATGTCTTTTTTACTTAGAAACTTTCTTCAGCTCCTTCTGGGGGATCCCAAGGCACTTCCAGGCATGCTGGGAGATGAAGTCCCTCCCGGGCTGCAGTAACTGATGGAATGGAGACTAAATTGAACTTGGTTGTCCAGCCTTTCCATTTGATTTGGGGGAAGAAAAAAAAGTTATCACAAATTTGAAATATATTTTGTGATATGTTTGAGAGTATACACATGATAAATCAAATTAAATTGCTGGTATAAACTTTCTTGTTTGATCCATGGTGCTTATCTCATAATTGTAGATTTGTAGACACTGTCCATGCAAAAAAAACTTTTTAACGCAATGCTATCTAAGATTTTATAGAATTGTATTTTCCTTGATATTCAGAAATAATAACTTAAAAGTCATAAATTAACAGAGAGAAGTGAGATAAATGACAGTTCATGGTTTGGAGCCTAGCAGCCAGTCCTGTCAGAATGGGAGATGTAGGTTAATACTCAATTTATCAACTTAAAATTCAAGTTAAAATGTACAAGGGAAGGAATAACCGGCATCACACAGCATGTGGCTGACATTGTCTTCCCATCTCAGGATTAAGCAATACGACAGATGTAAGCACATTACGCCCCAGTACATCCATCAACATCAGGAACTGAGGAGATTTCAACATCTCAGCATCACCTCAGTAGCTGGAAGGTGCAAGATACCCCCAAAGATGCAAAAACATAGGTGTGTGTCTTTTTATTTTTTATTTATTTGTTTGTTTTTTTAGTACCCTGATAGTTGAAATGAAAATTACACCAGGCATACAGGGGCAATGGGAATGTTTCCAGGCCAAGCAGTGCTTTGCTCACAACATAGACACAGAGATCTCTGAAGGATTATACAGCCTACAGTCAACGGGGGGTACAGAGCTCAGGCTTAAGGAACCAGAGGATTAGAGTACAAGGGCTTGGAGTCTCGTGTCCAACCCGAGATAAGACAGAAACTCCGCACATCAACCACAGAGGAGGACGCGTTCACGCCATGAGCATCGAGCAGAAGCAGGGTCACCCTCGCCGGTTTATTTACTCCGCCCGCTTTTGTGAAGGTCTTCATCTCAAGTTGCTTGAACAACATGTGAATAATGCATCCCTGTCTTTGTAAATATCTGCTTAGAGCAATTATCAGAGCAGTAAAGAACAGGGAAGGGCCAAGCACCTCTTGTCCCCAATAATTCCTTTATAGATGTCTTTAAATCATTAATGGTCACAGCCCTGCACTGCTGATGAATGGGTTCAATTTAGAGGAAATCATGAATTTAATTAATTAAAGTAATTAGAGGCAGTGCTCGTCCGTATACATGGAGACCTTATGGCCCGAGGATCTCTGAAGGCTTTTGTCTTAATCACGGCGAGGATGTCAAATAAAAGACAAGAGAGCTTGAGGACAGTCGGAGGTGTGACAATCCTGAGCCTTGGCTCCCTCCCGCCGCAGAGAGCGGGGCCCAAGGAGCAGATTGAGGGCTCATTACAAGCATAGAGAATGTAATGTCAACCCAAGGCCACCGCTCTTGAATTTACTACTCACCAGTCCTTTATCCAGCTGTCATTGTTCCTGTCTAATTCATGAGCCCTGAGATCAAGGATGGAATAGTCATTTAATTCTGGAAATGAAAAAGGTGCTTCAGCTTAAGTGATAGGGGGAGAAAGAGAGATATGCTGTTGAGAAACAATTGATCCAAATTATATTTTTTCACTTCAGTGTTATGAAATGAGTAGAGAGGGGGGAGTAGGCTTGAGTGGAGCTTTGAGTTATGTTGATTTCACTTGTCAGCCTGGGTTATAAAAGTGTTTTATTTATTTAATTTTTTCACCTAGAAACATACATTTGCACTTGGAGCACAGTGGGTAGTTATTC
>OMKZ01033479.1:0-17645 GCA_900302535.1 Neoniphon sammara | reverse complement strand
TCCTCCCCGCAGGTGGCGAGAAAGTTCATTTTAATTTTGTGCTCGTGTGTTTGTGTGTGTGTGTGTGTGTGGCATGGCGCGGTGTGGCGTCTGGGCTCAGCTCTGGGCCTAGTGTGATTAAGTGCACAGTGACAGGTGCGGCTCCCATGTTGGACAGGTGAGGAATCTCAACCTGGCTGTCAGGCATGGAGGGAGAGCGAGAGAGAGAGAGAGATGCATTCCTTGCTCTTCGTCAGTATAATTAAAAATCCAGGGAGGCGTCAGTGAGGGAGACACTCCGAGAAAGTTTGGTCTTGTTAGCAGCGGAGTTCAGCCGGAGTCTGTTTTCACCCGAAACGCATGGAGATAGTTGAGCTGGCACAGAAAGGCACACTGGGAAGCCGTTTTTTAGTTGTTGTTGTTGTTTCATAACATTTTTGATCTTTGCTTTCAGAGCTTTACAGTGATATATGAAGTAATATGCATCAATAAATAGGGCTGGGTAGTAGGACTGGGTATTGCCAACAACTTCCCAATACGATGCGCATCACGATACACATTAATATTGAATATTGACCATGTCCCACACAGAATTTAGTACAATAGCTATTTATTACAAACTGTATATCAGTTAAACAGAACAAGAGCAATTAAGGCCCAATACAAAGGGCTAGAGAATCAGTACAGTATTGTGTGAAAAAATAATCTTGCAAAACTGAGCTGTATTTTGTTTGAATTGAATTAAAAATGTGTGTTCTGATCAAAAATCATCTTGTATAAAACATGCTTTTGTTAAATTCATTATAAATGGGTTCATGGCATTTAGTCAAATTGAGTGCACCTTCCCAGAAGAGGTTCATGCCTAAAATTCACTGTGATTAGGCGATTGAGGTGATAATGCTTCTTTTTTTTCTCAAATAGCCAAACTCTTCTCTCCATATTCCAGGAGATTTATCTATAAATTCCCATCAGAAGTGTGTTGATTAGTATTGTGAGAGAGGGAGAGACAAAGAGGAACCAAAACAAATGTATGTCTACCTCAGGCCGCACGCTAACTTACTGTATATCAGCAATTATATCTCATAACCTCAAACACAAACACCCCTTTTGTCATTTTACCTACCAGTACTGTTCGTGTCACGAAACAGCTTACTGAAGATGAAAATACGGCTGCTATCATTTTATCCGATCACACCCATCCTATTGTTTTGTGGCTGAGTAAGGTAGGTGGAGGGCAGCAATTGTGTGACATTGCGTGCAAGGTGTGCCACCCTGAATCTGATTAACAAATATGTGCTCTTTTATGGTCATTTTCTCCCAACTATGCAAACACATTTCCTCCGGCTATTCGGCTGCCTATGCTTGCTTTACTTTCCCTTTTATGGAGAGCTGCCAACCTACAAACCACGCTTTGTTTGTTGTTAAAGGTAGGATATCACAATAAGAGTCCTCCTGTGTTCTGCACGGAGCAGGCAGGACTTCGGTGGAAAAACCAGGGTCTTCCCTTCAGCCAGTGTGGGGAACTAATTTGCTGTGACTGCAGTAGCCAAGCTGCTATTGTAGTTAATGACTGTTGTAGTTAACAGTTGGGGAGAGGGGTTGCAATTACACTGAGAGTTTTCTCCCCCTGCTCTCTCTTTGTCTTTCCCTCTCTCTCTCCCTCTCTCTCCTCACTGCACTGAGTAATAGCGACCGACTGCCTGGCTGCTGCCAATTGCTTGAACTCCCTTTTGTTAAAGTTCATGTATTTCTCTAGTGCCGGGCGCAATGAGGTGATGTATCCTTTTGAATGGGGACTACATTAGTCTCTCTCGCCAGCCCCAGCTCCAGACTAGGGGCCTTGACTCCCATTATGATTTGCCTACAACTTCACACAGACAATTAATGAATGGATCTTGGAAGCACTTCAGCACACCCAGGCTGTAATGGAATTGTGCGGCTGTTTGGGCACTCTTTGTCAGTGGGAGCCATATTGGTGACCAGCTGGCCATTAAAGACAGAGACAGGCCTGGACATATGTAGTGTACATTATATGGAGGTATTTACTGAATAATTTACTGAATACACAATGTGGGCCCTCTTCACAGCAGCTGCAAGCTTGTCTCCGATTCTCTCTCTCTCACACACACACACTTGCTCACACACGCACCCACACACACACTCGTCACAGCTACAAAGTCTCCATCTGATTCATGCCTGGCCAAAGTCATTGACCTCATTATTCTTGGCTTCATATCTGTGATAGCCGAGGGTTAGAAGTTCTTCATTTTTGTCAAGTATCTGAACAGTACAAAGGAGGAAACTTTTGTTGACAGACTTGAAAAGATGTGGACTTTAAACAGTTTGGTTTGAATGAGTTGAAATAACGTGCCAATGGTAATTCAGAAAGTACAGCGTCGTTACTGCCTGGCAAACTGACCCACACATCTGGAAAAGTTGTGTTGTGGTAAGGTGGAAACACCCATAGGAGCCTAATGGGGCAAGTCTTGGTTTGGTGTGCACACCCTGTCAGTAGCACCTTTTTAAGCAGCATTGGCCAAAGGGGATTTTGGTTTTATAGCTGTCTTCAGAAAACAAGTAAGTTTGGTCACATTTTGGAGCGCAGAACTCCCAAGCATTTTCTTTGCTCGCTGTTTTCACATTCATGCTCAAACGCATATTCTGTAAGATTCTGCAACCATAAAAAAGATCAAACATTTCAGCACCGCACCCATATTGATACAACTCCACCCATTTAAACACAGGTGTCACTACAAGATATTGCCTTCTTTGAAAGATCAAATATTTTGTCTGTCTTGTTTTTTCAAAAGAAACAATCTCCAAGCCAGACTTAGTCTTTTGTCCTGCCCTGGGTTAATGTGAGAGCCGGTTTCTCTACATCCCATCCAGTCGGCTGCAGTGCAGGCAGGCTTTTAACCATTGGCCTGACAACCTCAGCAGTGGACCGCCACAATATCTGTTGATGTTAATCCTATTAGGCTTGATTTAACACTTTACACGCCCATGATTTATATGAATGTTTATTGGTTTTCTGTAATATAATCAGCTTGGGGAAACTTAATGCATTGTTTGGTAATACACGCGTGACTGGAAGCAGGGGGCAACAAACTGTGCCCGGTGTTATTTGAAATCATACACCCTCTTCCAACACCAACACTTGAACTAATTCAATCTTCAAAGTCAATGGAAAAAGAGCAATATTTATTGGGATTAGGGGGGACATTTTGTCTGGCAGCCTCCTCCCAAATGAGAGCCTTGTTTTTTCCTTTGTTGATCGTTTGAGGATTTAAGATGCATTAGAAGGCAGTGTCTGGGTGGATAATGGAAGGTTAGAGACTGTTATTTGATTTAAGTTCAGACACTAGAGATTAATATCTCCATCCTATGCACAAAAATAGCCCCCCACCCCCCACGCCTCTGACCAAAAAGCTCAGACTAAAGTTACTGGTTATTAGCTTTGATTACAAATCTTGGAGGACAGCTTTGATCAGTGACACAAGTCTAGCTCCATCAGTTCTGTCATAGCTTCTATCTAGACCCACAGTAGAAATGAGTTTTTGTTTTGTTTTGTTTATTTGTTTTCATTTCTTGTCTTCAGTGTTATAGCACCAAAATGTTGGTTTTTTGGCCTTTGAAATATGTCCTAAAATGTGTGGTATTGTGTTTGTGTCCACAGTCAGCCAGCTCCAGCAGACCCTGGCCTCGGTCCAAGAGCTTCTGGTCCAGCAGCAGCAGAAAATCCAGGAGCTCTCCCAGGAACTGTCTTCAGCAGAGGTAGTTACCACCTCATCAGCAACTCTGCACCCTCTGCTCCTCACAGCCGAACTCTCCGACTGCTAAAAAGTCAAATAATCTAGATAAACCTCTAAGATCCTGCCTGGTTTCCCGTTTACCAGAAAAACGGTTTGTGGCAAATTCTTTTCTGAGTGTCCTGGCCTGAACTCAAAATATTAGCAATGGTTCTAACTGTAAACTTGATAAGATCTGTTGTGTTAAAATTCATGCCTTGAGGAAAGCTTGACTACCTTTGAGATCACTGCTCAGATAGCTCAGTCGCTAAGTAGTGACAGAGTCCCTGTTGAGAGAAATGATTCTGCAGGCTTCTGTGTGCTAAAAACTGTTGCGCTGCCCTGACTCATAACTAGCTAAGATGGACAGCCTTATTATACACCATCAAAACACAGGCTGCAAAAAAGTATGGTGCATCTCATCATGAGATCATAATCTTTAACCATATTGCCGTTCCTCTTTGGTTTGATTTTTATAGGCCATGTTCATAATCTGCTGAGAATTGTAAGTGTTTAGGTGCATTGGACTGAGTGATTGTTTTAAAAACTTATGTGCAAGGATGAAATGTTGCTTGCTTTTTATAACACCCGTCATAAATTGCTTTATGATCCCCGAGCCCTAAAAAAAAGTGCCTTGGAAGAGACAATCTTAGACAATGTTTTATGTCCACAGCTTGTTAAGCACATGGGTGTTTGACTATAGCATCTGGATATCCCAAGAAAACATATGCGAACACATCTGCTTCAGCACAAACAAGGAAGAAAAATATGAATCTCGGCCTTGGATGAGGTTCATCAAAAACTGACGACTCGTAGCTCATTTTGCCGCGTTTCAAGTTTCTTCTCAGCCACAGTTTCCCTACGCGGGTTAGAAAGCAGCGGTGGCACACATGGACTGTGTGTTTGTGTGCGTATGGGAGCAATGCTCTAATTGGACCCATGCAGACCTGAAACAGAACTTGCTAAGGTTCCCTTTCAGCCAAGCAGTAGGCCCACTTTAAACAATGAACCACCTCCATGACATAGAGGGATAAGGATGTTATTCTTTTCATTCGTCATCGCCAAAACACAGATTGGATTAAAAAGTGTCTACTTCATTTGCTATGAGTGCCTTGTTGGACAGCGGTAGTGTATAAAAAGTATATTTCACATCAAAACACCCATTAAACAAATCATAAACTCTGCTTTATAGCTATAGTGTTGATCTTAAATTTTCCCTGTGAGTCGGCATAAGGCCCTCTGTTGTCTCGGGCCATAGGGGAAATTGGGAAATTGTTTTCAGGTCCGGGGCGTGTGATTAGAAACACATGTTGGAGCTGGTGAGCTACTTATCATTCACCGTTCGCGGCTTTCGGGGTTTGCCTCACCACGCCGCTCGAAGTGCGCCACACTTGGCAATTATACCTCTCAACGCGGAAATGTGCCTTTAACCCGAAACACATGGAGACTTCTGTTTCCTCAGCTGCTAAGTAAACATTTCTCATAGTTCGGAAACCACTGAATTGCAGCATGCGTATACTGTCCCCAAACTGGGGACCTCATTATGGAAGTGAGTTTAGACAGACGGGCTCTCATGCACGCGCACACACGCACAAACACAACCACGTGCTGATATTGCACATTTCTGCCTATAAGACTTGAAGGCCTGAGACAGTTCTCCTCTTTTGCTGTTTTCTCTCTAATCTTGGCTTGACTTGGAGTATTATCATGTTGCCGTATCTTAGCACTGGTGCTAAATGCCTGGCTTAAGGACGAATTTGCCTCAGGCTCATTCATCCCCAATGTTAAACAGCCAGTCTATTTCTGCTCCATTATCATTACAAATCTGCCAGTTAACAGTGTTTGCCCCGCCGTCGCAACTCACTGATAGTTCTCTTTATTAGTGGATGCACATAGAAGATTAGAAACCGCCTCCTTGCTTGTGCGAGACGAACTGCCAGTGGGAAAGTGCATAAATAGAGTGAAATCAATTGCACTGTACGAGTGTTTCCACTCAAAAACGCTCCTCTGGGGACTTCCTTTTGAAACTAATTCTATCATAAATATACATGCATTACACGAAAACACACTGTCTGCCGGCAGAGTAACTGTGAATTAATTTGCCTTCAGACACTCTTAAACAAGGCTTGTTAAAGATCTTATCTTGTTGCTAATGGTCCATAGGCATTTATCTTCATTTAGCCGGATATGCGTTGCCGTCCTTGGGTGCTGCTACAGTTGATACTCTTTTTTTGTGCTTGTAATTTTTTTTTCTTTTTTCTTCAGGCACTTAGTTAAGCAGCCGAAAGGGGTTGACCCCTATCACACCCAGGCAACCACCCGAGACATATTAGTTACACTGCCATTAGAGAACTGTGGATTTACACTATAAAAACATATCTAGCTCAGTAGATATTTTAATAAGCTCACTTAATAAGCCAGCACAGTAGTGCTTCGTGATAATTTATTAGCTGGTTGGGAGCATATCTAGAATCAGGCTCTGCGTGTTGGTTGGTTAGTTGGTTTATTTGTCTGTGTGCACTTTTTGCAGTGCACAGAGCTAAGGGGAATTATGGTATGCATTGTTAAGGCCTTGCAGAGCCCTGCGTAATGGAAATACAGTGTGTACCTGTACACCAGGCAGTATGGTAGAACCCAGACAAACACAACCCAGCTCTAAGTTTGTATAATGCACATCCAAATATCAGGAAATAGTATTGTAATTTTCTGACTGTAATGGTCAGTGCATGAATTCAATATTTTGTTCAGCAATCCTCTTAGAATTCTATTTATATTCAATTGTATATAGTCCTATACATTATAGGATTATCTGTATACCTATAGTCCTATAGGTATATAAAGTGTATATATACACTGACATCTCTCAAAACAGTGGTATTCCCCATTTAATTAAGTCATGTAAGACTTATCAGAAGTATTGTGTTGTGACAGGTCTTGCTGTTATATGGTTTTGCTCTGTAGGTATCCCACATAATGTAAATTGCCTGTGGTTAACACTTTCGTTTTGTTATGTCAGCTGACATGACGATGTAGATGTCCTAATATCTCAGTCATTTAAAGCAGTCTGCCTTTTTTCTTGGGTGGTTTCTGTGCCTTGGAAGTCTTAAATCTCAGCCCATAGAGCAATTAATTTTTTTTTCTAACGTAAAAGGAGAGAGAAGCAGAATCCACCCTTATTATATGGGTGCCTTGGGGAGACAAGGGATTAAGATGGTTCTAATGAGGTGACGGCTGTAATAAGAGTGTCTTCACCAGGCCTCCAATGCGGAATCTCTCAAACAGGGCTCCTTATCAGCCAGGTTTAGGAGACGATAAGAACCAAATACCTCCACCCCCCCTCTTCTCTCTCTCTCTCCTTCTCCCTTCAGTTCTCCTCCTCTACCTCCCTCCTTCCACTGTAAATGAGTCTGATCCCTTTCAGATGTGATTCAATTAATTTCTCTTAGATTTAATTACAAGCGAAAGAGTCCAAGTTATCCCTCTCCCCTCGATAGGGGGTCCACGCTTCCTAACAAGCCGCCTCTGGTGAGTCAGGAGAGGCTTAATTACAGTTTTTAGTTTTCTTTTATCCCACTTTTTCCCGCGTCTTCTCCCTCTGCTCCCTCCAGTCCCATCCGTCTACCTCCCCGCTCTCGCTCGTGCTTTTCTTCGGGAAAAGCACCGAGCGAGGGGGACGCGAGTGCAGGTGCAATCATCTAGAACGCCGTCTGTCTGAAAACACCTGCTACTGGTGCGAGCAGGCTGTATTTTCCAAGTACTTTCCCCGCTTTAGCCCTCATTCTCAAGAGTTCATCTGAGCAGCCACAAAACATTTCGGTTTCATCATTGCCTCTTTTTTTTCACTGGGTTTTTATGCTGCCTTTTCTTTCTATCAAGAGCCACTTGCATGCAGAAGTTCTTGGTACTGCATATTCCAAACAGCAAAAGGTGAAGCAGAGATGGATTTTCGGCAGCAATTTGCCATTCAAATATTTAGCAGGATACCACGTTTAGTCATCATTCCCTGTACCAATTCATGCTGTGCCAGTCTGTGAATGATAACACTCACCTTTGATAAAAGAGAAGAAGAACAAAACAAAGACCTAAGCTATGGTCTGCCTGTGTGAATGCAGCCATTGTTCAAGATAGTCATTATCCAAAACCTCCCGACCTGCCCTAATCATTTCTAGGGAGTATGGAAAATTATGTAAAAATGGCATGATTCACGCTCACTGGCCATTCTGGGCAATGCCAACCATAAAGATGTCTGCAGTGGGATTGTTTGCCCTCCTCTCTGTCGTCACATGCATTAGGCTCACAGGTAGGCAGTTGTGAGGTTGTTATATGGTGATGGATGACTTGTCCACACAAGAACATGTGGCTTTGAGCATTTGCATTTGCCATATTTGTTTACCTAGCAGCCTCTGACCTTTTTTTTTGTATGTGTGTGTGTGCGTTTTTTTTTTTTTTTTTAACAAGTGTCCTCTCATTTTCCTATTACAGTGAGTTGTTGAAAGAAGTTCAGCAGATGTCACTGACTTTGTGTGACCCTGCATGTGACCTGAACACTGTTTCTATGCGTTTGGGAAAGCAGTTATGTATCTCTCACTTCCCTTCATCTTATAGGCCTCGTCTGCGACCAACCGCATCCTGGACAGCCAAACAATTGGAGAGCTGAAGGCTGAGATAGCCTCTTTGAAGGGCTTACTGCTCAGCAGGTAACAAAGTTAGCCAGACATCTACCACATTAAACACTGCAGGTTTGTGGGTGGGTGGGGATTAGCTTTTCAGACGCAAAAGTTCAGTTCATTTTTAAAGGGGATGGTTATTGTTTTCCTGCACTTTTGAGTTCCTGGACACGTTCCTGCTGAATCAAACACTGTCAGCCTGATATTTGGCTCAAATACCTCCCAGAGTCAAAAAATATCTTCCATGAACTTGTACCTCATATCCAGATAATATCCAGGTATGATTTATCCACATTTCATTTGCACCTGGCATTAAAATCCATCTCAGCTATCCACATTATGTCATATTGCTCTTTTCCTTGCAAATGCAACTATGCATCACCAACCTGACAACATGCTCTCTCAGTTAATGTACAATTATTAATCTCATATGTGTTTTCAGCATAATCTCACAGGCACTAGAGAGGCTGTAATACTGTATGCACCATTTCTTATACTTAACAACTTGTCTTTGCCAATTAGCATACTGCAGGCATCAGCTGGTCCTCTGTATTTTAATGCTTTTGTTTGTAAGCAAGATAACAGCCACATGTGTGAATAATTGCTCTTATGCAACTTTCGGTAATTTTTTCAGTGCGAAGTGAAGAACAAATGCAAAAATAGTGTGATGTGGCCAAGTGTGCAACAGTAAAAAAAATACTTCTATGAGCTTTAAGTGGATTGGGGACAGCTAGTCAGGTGCTTCAGGTGATCAAATCACAAGGCGTCTTCAGGGAACATTTATACCTGGTTGTGTATGCAGTTCAGTCCTATCTGGGCAAAATTTGATTGTCCATGTTAATACGCAGTGTAAAGGATGTTCTATTGTCTCATTGGATGTTCTTAGAAATCTCCTCATTCTTTTCAGCTCTGTTGCTCAATCTAGTTAGGCGCAGCCTGGCTCAGTCAGGCCCATTAGCATGCATGATTATGTATCAGTGTCAGTAATGAAGCCTCAAGTAATGCTGTACATCGGAAAACTGACGAAGATGAAAATTGCTGCAGAACTGTCAGGTTGAGCGTGTTTTGTTTCCCATGTGCATTCTAATCAGTAGTAATCCCTTTGTCATCTCCTTTCTTGACTTTATCCTGTATCTCACAATAAGTTTTCTAGCGAAGAGTTAAATCACAAAATAAAAGGCACTGCATCACCATCTGTTGCCAAACTTGTTCCCCTTCCTTTTCAAATGATCCAAATCATCTATAAACTGTTTTTTAACCACTCAGTGCTGATCCCTTCAAGATACAACTTTGTCTTTTTGATCTTAAAAGCTGCAGTGGCTGTAATTAAAAAAATAAAAAAATCTTACACCATCTTTACCAGGTGTGATGAACATCTGGCTGTTTCGGGGAAAAAAGCCATTTTCTCTTCTGTGATTATGAGAATTACATAGGGTGCTTTGTGTGTGTCTGCATACTAAAACCGACACCAGTGTTGAGAATCTGTTCTCATTTGAACACCTGACTTTAAAGAAGTTATACTTTTGAAGCCGCAACAACATGCCCAATTATGGATGATTATGTCCGGCGAAAGCTCTTTCACACTCTTTGTTCACAGTGAGATTTTTTTTTTTTTAAAGAGATTGTGATCCATGCTGATGTTCTCTCCGTCTCCAACACAGGAGACAGTTCCCTGCTACTCCCACGATTCCTAAGATCCCTTCTTGGCAGATTCCCCTGAAGCCACCCTCGGCTTCTGGCTCGCCGTCCGTTAACCACACCAACAGCAGTAGCGACATCTCCCCCGTCAGCAACGAGTCGGCCAACTCCTCCCCTGTCAAAGACGGCCTCCACACCCCCCAGGATGCATTAGGGGGGCCTGACGGGGCCCATGGTATCAACGGGGATCCTGGTGCTTTGAATTTGGTGGCAACACTCCCCCTTGACCTGAAGGACCAGGTCCGCATGGAGGTGCAGGGGGAAGAGGAGAAGAAAGAGGAGGAGGAGGAGGAGGAGGAGGAGGAGGATGCCAGCCATGTGGAGGAGGAGGAAGGTCTGAGCATGCAGACAGAGGATCGGCGAGGTGGGGACGGACAGATTAACGAACAGGTGGACAAACTGAGGCGGCCCGAGGGGGCCAGCAATGAGAGCGAGGTGGATTAGACCACAGCACAAAGCACAACAACACTGCTTCTCATCTCAGCCGGTGGCTTTGTTTCACTCTGCTGCTCTGCATTACTCTCTTTTATGTTTGTTTTTTTTGTAATCCATTTTTATTGTGTTTCCATTTTTCTGTAACATCTTAATCTTGAGCAAAACGTGCAGTAGACAGGTGTGAGAAGAGGCAAAAGAGGCAAACATTGGTGTGTCTCGTTGACACATGGCTTACCTGAATTTACTTTTCATCATGCAAACTGAATGACTGCATGCCTAGGCAAGTATCCTGTCGTGACGTTTCACTTGACTGAGAAATAAGGAATATTCAACTCAAAATGACTTTGAACAACTATATGCAGTACTAATCATATGTGACTCACTGCTGTTGATTTATCATGACTCAATAAGCTAATATCCTGCTTAGCCTAGGTGTGCGTGTTGTGATCGTACCGAAGCTTTTTTTTTTCTAAGGCTCTCTTACACACCAAAGAAGTAGTGCTGCACAAAATGTCTCCTCAGTTGTAGGTCAGGAGTCATACGGTGATACTTCTGTGTCAAAGTTCCCGTAAGGTTGCAGAGAAGCATTAGCAGAGCTCATCTCCCGGTTAGTGGCAATAGGAGAGGACAAGCTCTTCCAGGGCCGGAGCTTTTAGCCTCTTTTATGTGTCCTTTTGCATTGGTGTCAGTCTGTCAATAATTCACAAGGCCAGCAGAGTGGCATTTGGGTGAAATAAAAGCCCTGAAATTTGAGATTAGAATGTGATGACGGGCTTTGTTCCATGCCGGTGTCAGAGAGTGCTCATACGCTCAAAGGAGGGGAAGATAAATGTTTTTCCCCCCGCTTTCTTTTTATTTTTTTCTTCCTTTCTTTCACTGAGGGCTGAATTGTGCATCTCTGTGTTTGTGTGTGGCAGGCGAGAAAGCCCAGGCTGTCTGCTCAGCTGCATCTGTGTCTCCAGCAGGGCAGCTGATTTGGTTTGTGAAGTATGTTAATAATCAAATGATCAACAAATAACAGATGTATTAGTTCATGCAGCTTGAAATGTCAAGGAGGCTAAAAGCGGAAATCTAATACTGAAAGCCCTGTTGCATTATATTATTTTCCGTGACAAACCCTCCGGTCCAAATTATGTAGGGCCTCCCACAGTGAGTAATCTTTATGGAAAACGGCGCCAATATTTTGTAATTAAACTGCGGTAAGACAATGAACGCTGCCACGGATGGAAGTTGCAGAACTCTTATCACTTTGTTTTTTTTTTCCTTCCTTTTTTTGTGCTCAGTGTGGGAGGTGGACGGTGGAGAAGGGTGAGCTTGAAAAAAAAAATACCCCATGATTGAAAAGGAAAGTAATAAATGAATACTTGACTTATTGAATTACTCACTCAGTCTCCAGCTGACAGGAAAAGAGTCCTGAGTTAGAAGAAGGGACAACAGCACTCATGGCATTTTCACTTTCATCACATGGCTTTCATATGAGTAAAGGTAGAGGGACGCCGAGCATTTTTGTGACACCAGTCATAATCAGCAGGCTGCCTCACACCTGATTATATTTAGGTTAAAAGCAACAGAATAATGACATAATACTGTAAATGAGATTTTTTTTTTTATTTCATCAGAATTTAATTTGTGTGTGAATGATTAAGGTTGTTGGATAAGAAAAAAATGTACTGAATGAATGAAGAGGTTCTTAAGTGTCACTTATGCCTTTGAGCCACTGTAGTTTCAATGACTGGTCCTCTCTGTACCCCGCTTGTAATTGTATGAACTTCTGATATCAGCCAGAAATGTATATAATTGTAATAAATTTGGTTTATCACTACTGTTTATGTTAATGTTCATTTCATAAGGGGGGGGTACCCTATGTTCAATGTTAAAGCATAATTCTGCCTTTTTTTTTTAGCTTGATCCAAGTTTTTGCCATCATGACAGCTGGCAGTGTTCAAAATGACTTCACTGTAAAGCTTTATGCTGCTCTAATTTTCCACTAGCACTGTGGTTCAATACACACCAGGAGGGCCAGAGCAGTCTCCAATAGTCGAAACCAAAAAGTGATTACAACACATCCTTTCAACAAAATAATACCCAAACTGAGATGGGACCAGCATACATCTGATTTTTCAGTTATGCATGGCTTGAAACTTGCATATATTGCAGCGTTGGATATGTTATCTCAACTACCATGAGCTAGTTTGCATAAATGCAACCAACCAACTGGGAAAAAGTGATCACGTCAAAGTCCTAGAGCTATTTATGTGAACATGTAGGATGGTTTTGCAGGCTCCAGTATCTGCCAACTGGCATAACGATTGTTGGAAGCGTGTCAACACAAGCAGTAAACTTAGTAATAACTCAGTAATAAACAAAAACATCAGTTATTCCCACTGATACAGTCAATTGTACCTAAAAAAGCCCAACTGATAGTGGATTTTTGGATTTTTGGGACTGATACTGATAAAGATATTTGGCAGTAAAAAAACAAACAACAAACAAAAAAAAGATGCCCAAAAGCGATATAATGGCTAATATTCTTTATAAAAATATAAAGAACAGCACTTTATAAACTATCCCAGGTGCTATTAACTGCAACATTTCTTTTTTACATATCAACCTGATATCAATATATTTGTGATGAACCGATATTGGCCAGCCTTTTTATCAGTTGGGCTGAATCATAAATACAAATATTTGGTTTTGAGCACTCCAGCAAGTAAGACAAATGAAAGCTTTTAAGCTGAAGCAACAACATCCTGTTTGTCTTCCTCCTGTTTTCTCCTGTTTTTCACGATGAACACATCAGACCAGCAGCCAGCAAAGTAAACAAAGGAGTGTCTGAGCAATGCTAAAAATGACTAAATTGACTGTTAGAACTCAAATGTGTTACTTCAAGACACGTGTTACTGCCATGTGGGGTTTATTGTGTTGGGAGGACTTTTGGGTTTGATTTTTGGAGATTTCTTTGTTTCTTCTAATGCGTGTTGGAGAGAAGTGTTACCTGCAAATCTGAGGTAGGCAAAGCTCTGCAGTAAGTAATGAAATTTTGAACATTTCGCAATTAAAAATCAGGATGGCAAACAACACAAAACAAATAGCTGGAGGTGTGTTTTACTCTGCAATCTCACTGGATTGTGTGTGTGCAGGGGGTGTGTCTATAATATTCAAATGTCAACTTAATTCATAACATTTTTCAAAGTTTTATTTTTATGCCTCCAAGCTGGCGACAGCCATGGCTGGAGGCATTATGTTTTCGTACATCCGTCTGTCCCAATCTCATGAACGCGATACGTCTGGAAGGCCTGGAGGGACTTCAAAGTCTTCAAATTTGGCACAAATGTCCACTTGGACTCAAGGATGAACTGATTAGATTTTGGTTGTTAAAGGTCAGAGGTCAAGGTCAATGTGATCTGAATTTTATCCCATTCTTGTGAAAGGATAGAACGCCATATCTCAGGATTGTCTGGAGGGAATTTCCTCTAATTTGGCACAAATTTCTACTTGGATTCGAAGATGAACTGATTAGAATTTGTTAGTCAAATGTAAAAGGTCATGGTGACCACACAAACACGTTTTTGGCCATAACTCAAGAATTCATAGGATAACTACAAAAGTGCACTGGGTAGAGTGCAGATGTTTGCCAGGTGTGTCTGGGGTCATGTGGGTCGGGAAGAGAAGCTGCAGGGCGGGCTGTGTGTCCAGCATGTATTCATAAGTGTCATGGAATGAAGGGGAGACATTATGCAGGTTATGTTATCAAGGTTATGTTATATTTCTAGTTTATTTATTTATTTATTCATTCAATCATCCATTTATTCATTTCAATGCAATTAATAACACCAATATGGTCAGTTTTGGCCAATTTGGACTACACTATCACACTGACAAAAATGGAAAAAGGAGCTCAAATTTATATAGTGCTTTGGCACCAGTAGATTCATGGATTCCTGAAAGACTGGTCAATTTTAGGGATGGGACAGTGGCTAGATTTTCAATTTAACCATCATCACATGGTTGCAGAGAGGATCATTAGATAGCAGAGAGTCACATGGTTTGATGCCAATGTTAAAACCTTTCCAGGTCAAGGTTATGGATTTGTTTTTGTCCCATAGTCCCATTTAGCTTTTTTGTTTCATTGCTCTTTCAGCAGTTGGAAAGATACACAGAAATCAGCCAACCAAACACACTAAAAATAATATGTGTGTGTGTGTGTGTGTGTGTGTGTGTGTGTGTGCAGAATTGCATCATGCCATACTTTTATGTCACTCTGGAATCATATACCATGGCATGCAGCTCAATTTAAACATCAGATATTCAAAAATTTGCAAGCCTATCTGCCAACACTGTGTGCTGTGCACCCATAAATGCTGCAGTTATAAACAAAATGAGTGTGTCCTAGCTCTGCAATGTGCAGTTCTTGCACTTAGTTTGAACAATTATATTTCTATATTTAGTAGCAATATTTGTGTAAATATCCAGATGTGACCTTTAAAGACTGTCTTGTCTGAAGCCCTGCCTGATGCACATTTCCTTTTCACCTAAAGTAGTATCAATCTTTGGACCCTCAGCTTCAATTTGAGCAGTCATCAGTTGTTCTGGTATTAGGCAGAATAGAAGGTGATGGATGCTGCTTACACCAGTTGAATCACTGATGATCCCAGATCAAATCACACCTCGCCCCAATTTTTCTCCGAATATGCAATCTAGTATTTTCTATGGTCTTGCCAATACATGGCCCCCATCAATAGACTCAGATCCTAAGAAAAGCTAGACTGAAAAAAGGCCATTTTTCTCATACCGGGGCATTCTGAATATTGCAATGCATTATCAAGTTTATGAATTTAATTTGTCAAGGTCTGAATGATCAATAGCGTTTCACATATTGATGAGGTGTATAAACTTCTCCAAGGTTCGATACCACATCCCTTTGTAATCCATTAACCTCTCCCTGGAGTTCAGGCCAACCTTAGATTTATAGGGGCCTACTGTAATAAATGCACTTGTACATCATTTAGTGTCTTATGGGATTTGCAGTGCATTCCTGCCCAGAAAGCATCGTCTATCCTAATCTCCGATTCTCATCTCCATCTTGAGAGGGGCAGCTCAAGCAGTCAACATCCACCACAGATCTGCTTATCCTTTAACAAAAAGTTGCACTTTCAAAAAGACACGCCCCATAAGCAGAGCTGGAGTATTAGCCAGTAACCAGTGGTTTCAGCATTGAGGAATTGTTTGTCCAAAGCAACACCTTGGTTTTGACACCATTTGGCTTCTCGGTTGGGAGCCTTAACCTCATCAATCTTGCTGCTAAACGGAGAGCACTCAATAGGATAGTGTATCGACGCGCTCTGAACTCCATTGTTCGCTGGAACTGAGCACTCAGCAGGTTAGAGGGCTGAGTGTCTCCTTGGATCAATGCAAGGGTTGTTAGCCCATAGCAGCCAGTCAGAGGGCGACCATGGCCCTGTCTGCTGTGCACACACACATTCACATGATCTTCACTGGTTTAAAACTCCTTGCAGTCAAAGCCCTTGAGCTTTCTATGCCCAAAAGCTTATCCTAGCCCAGCTCTGATTTCTCATCACACTGTTTAAATTTAAAGGTAGATTAGCTGATCCTGGCCAGTTGTAGAAAAATCATACTCCACCCACCATGGCTCCCAGGCATCTGTGGTGCTTCTCTTAAAGGGAATTGTCCCCAAACAATTTGCATTGGAAAGGTCATGGACAACGCTGAGGAACGGGGCATGGTGATGGAACGCTTCTCCTTCCTCTTCCCTTTGAGATAAGATGCATGTGGCGTGCATCATTGAGAGGGCGGAACTGGGACACTTTGATGTTATACTTGATGTGTGACAAGGCCTCTGGAACGCCACCGGGTGCTGTACCCCTCTGGAAATATCCTTTTACTCGTAGGGAATCCGTGTTTGGACTGATGTTATCACCAGCTGCAGTGACACTCTAGCTGTAGCTGGGCATGGGGCTTGTTTCTATGGCGTAATAGCTTTATTTGACTTTGCATGAAATGGAAATCTACTTTTGGGATGTTTTCGTCAAAGTGCTGATATTTAGTTTCTCTGTGGTTTCTTTACATAGCCACATAGGCTTGAAATTCAACGGGGTAGCACTAAAGCTTTCTCTGACTGATGCTTTTAGCCAGCAGTGTTTTTTTTTATAATGAAAGGAATACACTGCAAAAAATATCCATCTTAGCAAGTGATTTAGCCTCATACTCAGGCTTAAAATCATGTTTTTCCGAAATCCAGTGGGACAAGATAATCCCACTTGTTTCAAATGCCATTTCCCTTGTCTGAGTATTTTTTTTTTTTGTTTAAATGTTAAAACAAGGCAGAATACAGCAGATCAGCCCTCTAGTATCAAGAAAATGCCACTCGATTGAAGAATTTTCTTGAAACAAGTAGATTAGAATTGGAAATAAGTGGGACTATCTCATCCCAGTGGCAGATTTTTTTTCACTTGTTTTATGAAAAACAAGATTTTAAGAGTATAAGACTAAATGATGTTAGGGGTGGAGTTTTTTTTTTTTTTTTTTTTTTTGCAGTGTAGGGAAGCATGGGTCACCTCCAAAAGCTCTCCATAGCCATCTCTCTAAAAGCAGCTTACCAGTCCTCTGCAGCCACTGAACACCCGGCTCCTTCCTGGTGAAAATGAGAACATTTGACAAGCCAAGGTCACTGGGGGCTTTGCCTGTATAAGGCCTCAATCGCAGGGCCCAGCGAACACTGCAAAGTCATAAAGCACTTTGTCATCACTCGCTATATAAACTCTCAACAATCAAGTGGGATCACATTCCTTCCCTCCCGGCCACCCCCACTCTGTGTGGCCTGTCACTTGATTTTCTCTTGGCGCTGTTTCAAATCCAAATGGAACACGCGCACACTGGTAGGCTGTCATGTGGAAGGAGCGGGGCCTCGAACCGCGCAGAAAGCTTTACTCACCTTATTGGCGGGTAAGTGAAGGTGTTGGTGGGGAGTGGCAGGAGAAGCGGTGAGGAGAAAAACAATGGCAGGCCGTAAAATAGCAAGATAAATCTTTCTAGCGGACAAAGCCCCTGCAAGTAGTTG
>OMKZ01033477.1:2697-22953 GCA_900302535.1 Neoniphon sammara | reverse complement strand
TGTTTGAGTTTTCAGCTCAACGATATTATCACACAGAGCTGTAATTGAGCACACCTCAGGATATGAGGAGGTGAGGACATTGGTATGCAGTCATATCTGCTGTCCAACAGGGACCTGAGTTTCTCAGAGCCGCTTTCAAAACCTCTGGAAAATAAGGTTGGGAAATGAGCTAAAGAGAGCAGTCAACCTCAGCTAACATATACACCACATTTATACACTCATCCATATTTATGTACAGTGGTAGGTGATGGACGTAAATCCAGGGAAGGGCAAAAAGCTAATAAATTCAGTTCCATGCCTCTGCACATTGGCTAACCTGAGCGTGGCTGCTGAGGAGCGGCGCGGTGCCAACGCCGCTTCCAGCCTCTGCTAAATGAGCACCGACACTTCATCCAGAAAGGAGGACGGAGTGAGTGCTTCGACCTCACGTTGGGGATAACGGCAAAATGCAACACGGCCACGTTCACGCTGGTTATGCTTTATTTACCCGTCCAGAAGAGAGAGTTTCCTCTCTCTCCCCGCGCCGCTCTCTTCATACTAACTGGAACAAACGCGGCCTGAGAGAGAGCTGGCGGAGAATGCATGATTGTTTTCCTGGTAGGGGTCTGCTTTCTGTTTCTTGTTTTCTTTGATGTGCTGTGTTTCAAATTGATGATATTGACTGTCCTTGGTCTCCAGAGAGCTGACAGCGCCTCAGTACTGAACAAGGAGTAAGTATTAGTGCTTTTCCATCAGATAGTATAAAATCTCATTATGGCAATATTGAATATTGAATGGATACGCTTATTTACAGTCTAGTGCCCACAGTAGGCCTGTGACTTGTGTCCTGTTGCACTGCATGTGATGTTCTGACTTTGTAGCCTGTCTGTCAGCATGCACTGTTAAACTACAAGGAATTTATAATACCCAGTATGTCTCTGTACCAAATCGAGACAAACCCTTGCACAATAAAACTGCCAATTAAAAATATATTTATCTCATATTTCCATATGTAATAAGTTGCTGCATAATAGGGCAGAAGTGCTTCAAAAAGTGCTTCTCTTTTATAGCTGTCTGAAAATACACAATATGATGATGATTCTACTTACACACAGTTCATGAAAGCATTTACGTTTGCTCTTTCTCAGGAGAAATTGTCAGCAGCTCAGGAATCGAAGTGTTTCAAGTTTTCAGTAGCAGCAACAGATTTTATTTTATTTATTTATTTTTAATAAATAGAAGACTAGGTAGTTAGCAGAAGCAACCATTGCTGAAGAGTCAAAAGAGCACCAAATACAGAAACTCAAACTTCATCCAAAGGAAAAGACAACACTGTATGTTCAGACAAGCAGGTCAAATCTGATTTTTTTTTATCAGTTAAATTTTTCTGCAGTCTGAAAGGCAAAAAGCAACAAGATTTTTTTTCCAGTCCAAATCATATTTTAATGTAGTTTCAAATGCTAGTCAAACTGAATTTCTTGCCATACAACTCATTTTAAACTAAAAGACTGATTTCATGTAGGTTTTTTTTCTCTTCATATCCTGCACTTTGATGTTCAGTACTGGGTCTACAGAGCATCTGAAACGTCTCCATCCGCACCCTGCAGCCTCCTGTCTTCATCCAAAGTCCTGGAGACCAAACATCCTCACAGGTCATTGATTCTTTCACAGGTTTGTTGGTTTTTACTGAGGGAATGTTACCAGCAGCGACAGCAGCAGCGAAAATGTTGATGTCTGCAGTGAATAATTTAAACACCGTGACTGGGCATGGCTGTTATATTGAGCAACAGAACAATCCACCACTTTATGACCTTGAGCCTGTCATAAACAAAACATCTGTCACAAACTAGTTGCATTGATACTAAGACAACCAGAGTGAATATACGAGCTAATAAGAATCTAAAAAAATCTGGTCTGGTCACTTTAACTTGAGGTTTGGACAGTGAAAACTATTTGAGAGTCAAATCAGATTTGCCCTGCAGTGTGAACAAACCCTGAGTGATTGACAAAACGTATCTGGAAAGTGTGGTGCAAAAACAATGCTCAGCAACAAAGATGTTACCGAAATAAAAAAAATAAAACCCAGGCACAGAGAACCAGTGCCACTTTAAGACCTGCTGTGTGCAGGTCTGGGAACAGCGAGCGATTAAAGCTGGTTAGACAAATGCCACTTCATCCAGGTCCTTTACACATAAAACATTTACCAGCGCACTAGGACTAACAATACATTAGGCTTATGTTATTCAGAATGGTCACATAAATATTTTAAAGTGATATTTATATCTCAAGAAAGCCATTTAAGAATATTGTGTCTCGCTGTACTGCTGACTACAAAGTCTGCGGAGCTGTTTTTCTGTTTTTCCACGTGCCTGCGTGGATGGACGGCTCGCTGCACACCTGCAGCGGGCGCCTTGCTAGCATCCTTCCAGTCTTTTGGTCAAAGTATCATAAGGAGTGTGTTAAAAGAAAAACATGCATGTCGATTTCAGAAGATTTGTTTTATCCAATTTCTGTCTGTGATCTCGTTCAAAGTATGGATGAAAAACGACCACGCTTCAATAACCATATGGCCAGTTTGGCTGAGTTGACTTGTTAACCGTTAATTAATGTAACGTGTTTTCATGGGACTCTAAGATGCTCTCAACACAAGTGACCACAAATGACATATAATTTTAGCACGAGTAGCCCCAGTGGAGATGCAGCTTCTGAACCTGGCATCATCACAGGACCATCGGGCTCTGGGCCATAAGCTTCATGTTTGCGCCTGATGCAACTATGGATAAAATGCAACGAGTTACATTGCTGTTTTAACGGCTGTAGGTTGATCTGCTCTACATGTCCTACATGTTTCCTGTTAGTATGTCTTTTAAATGCATCTCCAGCTTAGGGACTGGAGATGCAAATTAGCTTTTTAACTAACTCTGAGGTACAGTGCATCAAATTTGTTTTTAAATACTACTACTACTAATAAGAATAACGATAAATGTGCCCCCCCTCCGCCACATTCACACCGAATGAAATGATAAATATGTACACAAATTTGTACATTTGTCAATCACTCATAAAACAATCCCCTGAAAGAAATTAAAATGAGGAGATTATCTGTTTCTATCCTCCTCTTTGGACCTTTTGTCAGTGGGACTGATATGTACAACTTTATTTCTTGTGTGAATGTATGTACGAGACGGTTCTGCGCATGATAAATAAGTATTTTTCTAAAAATTACTGCCATATAATGTGTATAACGATCGATAAAAATAATTACTTTTGTTTATTTTCGCTGGTTTAAAAGACACCATGGCTCGTGGCATCAGGATAATTCAGACAGTGTCAATAGTTGTCAATCATGGATTAGTACATTAAATTAACGTTAAGATATTTTCTTATGATTGTCTAAACCTTCTTGCTCACAGTGTTGTCCTATGTGGCAAATACCATACAGTAGACAAATTCGAAGTCATTTATATTGTATTAAAGCTAGAATGTGACTTGAAAGAAGCTGGAGACAGATGTGATTATAGATTTTTGCTGATCTTCTTGGATTAAAACCTTTTAATGAAGCTCCACTGACAAAGTGCACTGATCAAAAGGCTCAATAAGCAAAACCTTAAGTCTTAGAGCAGACATGCCTCTGTGGCCAGGGTGGTAAGGAGTATTCATTCACAAATAATGCACACATGAAAAATATTCAAATGCATTGTAATTTTCATATTATATGTTTAGATTTTTGTTTTAGGAATTTAGTGGATTATCCAGATCCAAATGATCTAGACTATTCAGCACAGTTTATAATAAGTTTAAGAGTATAATGAACTGAAATTCTTCCATCACAATTACAAGAGTCAAAGGGGTCAAAACAAAAATGCCTCACACACACTTGAAGAACAGATAATGCTCATTAAATGCAAGTAAATGGTCTCCTTTTTCTTAACTTTTTTTCTTTAAGTGTGGCTGAATCCACTGATTGAGCCTAATTTGTGGCTCAAATGTTGAAAAATGCCTTATTAAAGTTTTCCCTTCTGTTGTGTTGACTGGGCCGTAATATAGCAGCCATAGTCTTGTTATTATAGCTTGTTCATTTATTGTACAGCACTTTCTAACTTGCTAAGAAAGTGCTTTTCAAGTTAGTTATTGGTAGAGGTATTGGCAGAGGTGGTTTTGGGGTAGCAGGGTGGCTCAATGCTGCGTTCCCTGCAAAAGCTGTTCTGTTTATCAAAAACAGACTGGCGCTCTAGACCTTGTTCACACTAAGCCAGACAAATTGAAAAATGCATCTTGTGATTTTATTTATTTATTTTTTCTCTGTTTTGGCCTTCTGTCCACGCGCCCTCCAAAGTCCACAGTACTGTGAAACTGTGAAATTTAAATGGCATCTTAACTAAATGGTGAACAGTCACAAGACAAGACAACTCTTTTATATGGAAAGATAAGATAGAGCTACTGGAAGTTACAAATTAATACAAAATGTTGAAAATATTGGAGAATTTTGAAATATGCGGCTCTATGAGGTCAACGCCTCTGTGTGAGAGGAAAAATCACAGCAGTGATGTCAGTATTTATTGTTTACAAAAGTTTTGCATTTTCAGTGACCTATAATGCCATTTTTCTAAGGACAGGAGGCCAAAACATAATGAAAAAGCTGTGTTCTCAAAATAAATAAATAAATAAATAAATAAAAAAATGCCACAATGTGCACGTGACGTACGTTAGCTTGTTAGCTTGTTAACTTGGCTGACTTTCAAAGTTCAAATTAGCCATATCAGCATAGGTAAGCTAGGTTTAATGTTGGTAATGAAGGAGCAAAAGTCATTGTCATTTTTATTTTTTATTCATATTTTGAACTGAGTTTCTTCTTTGCCATTAAACTTCATCAGTTAGTTAACTTACACTCTGAAAAGCTGTGGTTTATGAGTCCACCCATTGAGGTTTAACTCAACCACCGAGATGATTTCTGCTTTCCGAGCAGCTCTGCCTGTAGAAGTATAGCTTAGACTCCAATGTGCAAATCATCAGTGTGTCCTGTCAGAGAGTCCTGGAGCAATGTAATGTAGTAGCTGTGTTAAAGGAAAAACCCAGTCTCTCAGATTCCCACTTCTCCACACCGAGCCTCATCTCATCTGCTTCTTCCTCAGCTTGTGAACAAATGAATGCCTTTCGAAAAAACCCCCAGAGAACAAACGTGAACTTCTTACGTTCAGCTTTGGTTTATACTGTACAAGTAGCTGGAGAGAGAGAGACGTGCTCCTTACCCAAATGCATTGCATTCTGGTCTACTGGGGCGAACTTGCTACCTCTGTGATGGATTTCTCCCTGTAGGATTTTTGGTGCAAAATCATAAACGCCCCAGCTCTCTCTAAGGGAATGACATTTCCTGACGTTAACTGTTTACAATTTGAACAGCTGAAACGCTTTCTGCTATTGTAGCTGTGGTGGGATTATCTTGTGATGTCATGATGTCTACATTTGACCAATTATCCACAAGAAAAACACAAAATCCAACAAGAAAACGGGCTGTGAACTGCAAGATGAATCAGCAAACGCAGATTTTCAATATTAAAATGTTTTAGGGTGGATTTTTACTTGAACAAAATTCTTAGTCATATGTATACAGTGCTGTCCTATTTATTTGTACTCTTACTGAAGTTTGATTTATGAAATAAACATGCCAGTTACATAATCATTGTCCTATGAATAACTCATCGTCGTCTTGCATGTCTCAGAAGTTGAACAGCTGGAAACGTATACGGCTCTGACAGCTATATACGGCCCCGCTGGTTAAACTTAGACGACGCACTAAGAGCACATACTGCCAAAACACTCCTTTTACAAGTCTTCAGAGACTCAAATGTGTGCTGAACATGATGTCTTTGCTGCCAATAGGTCCTCATAAATAACTGAGTGTAATCTCTCTCTCTCTGTGTCTCTATCTCCGACTATGGTACATATTCAGTACACACCAAGGTACGGAGCACGCTCTCCTGCAGGGTGGGCTGCTGGATAAAAAGGCTTTATCAGAGGGTCACAGGTTTGATCTCTGCAACGACCACTTTGATGAAGTGTCCTTGAGCAAGACGCGGTGACCCCCTGCTGCTGTACTCTGACCCCTGTGCAATTACTATATGCATGTCTCAGTTCATGTTTACGTACTGTAGTGTGTGATGTGGTGCCCTGAAATCCCCCTGCACCAAAAAAGAAAATCCAAATCTCTGACCCTGTTGACCCAGCTCCTTCACACTGCCTCGTGCTCTTCTGCCCAAATCACTTCATCTGTTGGCCCTGTAATCGGATAATCTCTGACTCTGCGCCGAGAATTATCGGATTATTTATGCTCAATCCAATTTTCCGACCAACAAGACAAAAGCATAACTTTTTTAAAATGAAAATGATGATCGCAAAAAAAACCAAAACAAAACAAACAGATGCATTTTCAATAAATACATTTTGAAATAAAGATTTTTTCCCCCAGCATAACATACTAATGAAGTTGATTTAAAAACCCACGTTAAAGGGATAGTTCACCCATTTTGATAAAAAATGTGGGGCAGTAGTGATGCTATCCTCCTCTCACTGTTCTTGCTGGGCTGGATACTGGCTGGATCGTCCCAATGCTAACTGTCAGCTGTTGACAGGAAAGCATTATGACTTGTTTGCATTGTTTCCTGTGGCTCTTGCTTGATGTGATATTACTTACAGCCCCACTAAACATTTCTAACCTCAAAAAACATTTGTGATGTGGAAAGATAAATGCTAAATGTGGGTAGATATACTTGTTTATACAACAGCTGGATGTAGATTGATGACAATATATAGTATCTTTTATTGATTTACAAATACCCAGCATCCCACTCAGGCTCTTCTAGCCAAGGCAGTGCTAGTTGGTGTCTAGGGATCCAAATCGAACTCAGTGCAGTTTGTGGTACTGAGCACAGAACAATTATATTCACTGTAAATAACTGAGAAAGACTGTTAGATTAATGGAATATGAATACAGTCATAATTGCACCAATAACTCTAATTTGCTGTGTGTGCAAGAAAAAAAAGTACCTGCACAGAAAAGAAAACAGAAAAACTTTGCATCAAACGGGAAAATACATCAAACTCAATGCATCTGGATAATAAAGCATTTGGGCTGTTTTCCTTGGGTTGTGTTTGCATCAATTAATGATTTTTGTGAAATCTTTTTTTTTTCTCACAGGATAATTAAGAGACCAAATATTGATGAGAAAAATATTAGATAATGGAGCAGTGCTAATTACACAGTGTGTAATTAGGTGTGCAGAAGGCAGATTGGATCGGTGTGTGTGCCTATGTGTACTGTATACGTGTGGTATTGTTTTGGGTTACCTATTTGTGTAATTTTGTGAGATAAATACTTTTGCAAGACAAAGGCATATTCTACCAAATGGTGATAATTTTAGATGCAGATTCCTCTGCTTTCCTCCGTAAGGCGTCAGTCTGCCGAGGGAAAAATGCGGAGGATCTTGACAGGTGAGCTCACTGCTTCTCACACCTCAAACGCTGATTTAATTGTCACATTAGGGGGGCGTCTTTCTTTTACACTCAGTATCACTTTATTAGACACACCACTCCTTTTTATGCAAACAGCTGACTCCTCCAGACTGGGAGTCATGCTCTGCATAAATACGGCGCAAGAATAAAACATGCTGACAGGGTGGAGAGCTTCTGTTCACTGTTTGAGAGAACATGTGACATAAGCAACCTTGGACGACGGTTGTTGCCAGAACGTGCATTTTCCTGCATTTTAGGGGAAAAAAAATCCACACATATACCCCTTAAACACCAACCTAAAACCCCACTGCCATCTGGGACTAGAGCTCAGTGTAAACAGGATAACCGGCATTTCTGAACCCTGCAACAGTCCTGGGTGATTATCGGCTTCGGCTCCGAAGGTGCAAACGGCTCACCCGCTAATCTCTCGCGTGAGCACGATGATACTGGACATGCTGTACATTTTAGGTAGTTAATCCCAGCCTCAGTGTAACTTTAGCCTGTGTAATATCTTAAATTACCAATAAATCACCATCTTTTTGGATTGGACTCCTTTTCATAGTGTCGTTGTGATGAGAGAGGTCGCATGTTTCAGCCATGTTGGAAGATTGTGACACCAGTGAACCTGCAGGGGAGATATGATGCATGGGACCTCCGCTATAATTACTTTTATAAATATTCCAGAAGACATGGACATTATTCAGTGTCACATTCTTTTTTTTTCATTGGAGAAACCCTGTGAAAACCCACTTGCTTGGTGTAAAAATGTTAATACAAAGGAAAGAAAAGAAATATGAACTGTATTTTTTATGGGGACATTTAGCTAACCCCCTCTTTCCACTTGCAAGTACAATTTTATGGCCATTTTGCCTGATGCTCCAATTAATTTCTGATCCTGATTTGAACGTCACAGCATGACTAAATATCGACGCAGACCAGGTGCATCCTTTCATGGCCTTTTCAAATGGAAACTTCCAGCAGCATCATGCTCCATGTCACAAAACATCCACTGTCTTAAGATGTCACCAAGAAAATGATTTGAAAGTGATTTTATTTCAGCCGAACAGAGCACCTTTGAGGTGACGGGGAACGGGATGTTTGAGGTATGAATGCAGTGCTGATAAAATCTGCAGGAACTGAGTGACTCGAGCTTCATATGGAATGTGAGCTGAGTGCATGAGCTCAGCTGCTTCTCCTGGACAACTGAGAGCAAATGCCACCGGGTTTATAGCCCTCATTTTACATTTAGGAGCCATAAATAATCATGATTATTGACAAATAGACTTATAAAGTCAATCTGCAGTGAATATCTTGGAGCGAATATCAATATTTCCATTCTCTCTGAGCTATTCAAGGATGATTGGGTAATCCATAAGCATAAATATACCATAAGCCCCAAATAAATCATGAGCACATACTGTACAGGAAACACACATGCATTAAAGACAGATCCTTTGTAACTCATTCAAGCTTTATTTATCCAGGTAAGGCACATTGTGCATGCATCAGCACCCCACTTCACATTTAAACACAGCACACGCTGACAACTGGGAGCTGCCCAGTATAACATCAGTGTTATGTTTTCCACTGGGCAGCTCTGAGGGTTTCTCACTTAACATACCTAGATGTTCACGCTCCAGGATTCATATTCACTCCACTCTTTGCAGATATTTGCTATTCTTGTATAGCTGGAGTGAGAGCTGCCACACACAAACACTCCTACAACTGTAACTGTTCTGGTGTGCCAAAAAATTCTTTTTTTTCTTGCTTCTTCTTGTTTTGTTTTCTTATGTCAGTACAGTACAGAGAACTGAAGTCTGATTTGTAAGCTATAAAGTTAGCATTTTAGTCCAAAGAAGTGGGCATTATAGAGTCCAAAAATTATCAGTGGGGTTTGTAAGAAAAAACAAAATTAAAGTCAGAGCCTTACTAGCGATTCTATGTTTTGTTCCATGAAATAAAATACATTTACAGCATTAATATCGCCTTTGTGCCTTTTGCTTTCAGGTTTCTTTTGTTGCTAGCAAAATGCTATTTGGACTACAACAGACAGTCATAGCTATGTGGTGGTTTCTTACAATAAACTAAACATGTACGAACTATATAGCAATTATAATCACTAACTTCAATGCAATAATGCTTGATAAATATTAATTTCAAAGTGCAACACAGTCAGGAGATTGAGTTCTAACAACAACAAATGTGCATGAATTAAAGGTAGCAAAGTCACTCATTGTAGTCTACCATCCCAAATGATTAACAATTTGCAAAAATCAACATCAAAAGTCATATTTCAAAGGTGGATGCAGTTTTTCCTAAAGCCATCAATATTTTCCATCGGGATTTCGGACTGTAGCAGGGGTGGAGATGCTTCGCTAAAAATTATGCAAAAAAGTAAGTGATATAAATAAAATTGAACTGACTTTAAAAGGTACCACTTTGGAGAAAACTTTTAAGGCATGTGTAACTTGTTGTATAAATCCATAATGGCCTTGAACACTGTGCCTACTGCCTGTTGCATCACTGCAGTACCCATAATCAAAGTAAAGAATGCCCTCTCAGGTTTTATTGCATTATTGAACTGCGGATGATCTATCAGCACCGAGGCTGGAGCCAGCTCTGCATCAGGCAGTTCTCCATTAACACTGATACATGTTGGAGTCGGAGTTGGAGCTTAGCCCCGCGAATTTCCATATCAGAGGAGATGTCTTTGAACATAAATCATGAGCCTGCTATCATACAATCATGTCAACCCCTCCTCAAGCACTTTGGAAATGAAAGGCTTGGTACTGCATTTACAACACTGAATCGCTGATGTTGGACAAAACCACATATCTGCATGTTAGGAATGATGAGAAACGATTATTTTCTTACAAGACACCCATGTAATTTTGAACATATTATGGGGTTTTGACAAATTTCAAAAGTCTAAGCGCCGCAAAATTAACTCAAGACCCAAATGACAATGGAAGCATTCAGTTCTAATAAGAAAGAGAAAAGCATCAAGATTTCACTTGTGTGTGTGATTTTTTTTCTTCCTTGACAGCAGTAAAATGGCTGCTCTTGCATGTCACAGATATCTGCCTTGGCATTTTCTGGGCAAAGAAAGACGGCTCAGTGCAAGTTTGATAATTTCTTTGACTTTTATATCTTTCCTTTAGAATCTGGAGTCAAAAATACACGCAAAAATAGCTGAGGTTGAAGTCCTGTGCTCTGCATCTATACAAAATAAAAACCACATGGTTTAAGCATTTTCTCTCAGAGACACCAGTACAATTGTAAAGATGGCAGCTCCAATGAGCTTTAATTACTTCACTTAGATGATTTCTGCCTTTTTGTGTTCCATATAAAGAAGTCTGTTTTTATAAAAGCACTTTAGAAATTGAATTTGATTTGACAGTCATTAAAACTGACAGAGGATTAGCATGTTGTCACTGCATGTTATTAGTACAATTACCTCTTGCTGCACTGCTATTGATTTCTTTTTATTGTGAGAAATGCCATTTTTTATGCAGTTTGATATTCTTTAAAAAGTGAAGTGACACTGCAACAAATGTCCCGAATATAAATGCGAAATGAATTAAAAATCGATCACTTGAGCCTTTAAGTGCGAAACAAGCAATCTCAAAATTTAGATCCAGCTACTTCCTGGGAAAACTGTTCTCATTGAGATGCTACAGGAAAAGTATAGAAAGCTTATATGTCTGTGTGAGAATTTTCTTTCTCTTGACTTTATGTTGTCAGTTTGATTGCCTGTACAACAAAGGAGAATAAGGTGGTGTAAGTCTCTTTCCTATCCATTACTGCAGGTGGGGTGAGTCAACCTGGCCTTAAAGGAAAAATCCACCCTCTGAGGCTCTTATATCATCAGTCTGTGTTGTTATTTTGTGATGAAGGGCTGTAATTTACTTTGTCGGTGTACCCACTTTCCTTCAACCTGCCTCGTCTACTGGTTCAATAAGTGATTCCCTACATTTCCCAGCATGACCTTTGCCCATTACTCAAACCACAACGTTGCTCATGGCTGCATTGCATTCTGGTCTATTGAGGCTGCTTCAGAGAAATTGATCTCTCTGTTACTTCTACAATGGATTTTTATCTGTATCATTCTTAAATGTTGGTGCAAAATGGTGAATGAAGAAAGAAACCCTCGCTCTTTGATTCTGAGAGACTGACACCAAAACCCGATGCTTAGATGAAACATTTTCTGCTGTCAAACTTCACTATAGCTGGCCAGGAAATATCTCAATGTGATGTTAGGTTTTGTCAATAATGCTGAGAAATACACTGTCAAACAACAAGAAATGCAAGGTATATCGCCAGCAACTGCTAACAGTGTTAAAGTGTTTCAGGGTGTATTTTATCTTAAAGGATGAATTCAGTAGTTTTCAGCCCAGGCCATATTAAAGTGAAGATTCCCATCAATTACAGTTGTGCACAGCACCAAGCCTTAGCACAAAGCTTTACTGAGGAGAAACTTCTCACTCTGCTGCAGCTTCTCGGTGGTCTTCAACAGAGTCCAACAGGGCACTCTTTTCAGCCCCAGAAACTATTATAAATATCATTTTTGAAAACCGACAGCTACACAAATACATCTAGAAATTTTCAGGCCAAAAAATGGTTGTAAACGGTACCTGCTAACATGTTTTATTTAGCAATCACACAAATACATTCAGTGCGTTTACAGTGCGTTTCGTAATTGGACTATTCCTCATGTAGGTGTTATTTCATTTCTGAAATGCCTTGTCAATGAGGCTTCCATCACTGGAGAAAGGGATTAAGAGAAACCCGGTTAACACAGCTAGATTTCTGCTGGAGAAACCCAATTACTGGGTCACATAAAAACTTTTTTGGACTTCTGAATGGGATTTTATGTATGAGCATGTGCAAGAAAGGAGAGCACATAAGTATAAAACTAACGCAACACAATAAACACACTTTACAATAAAAATGTACTGACTGCTCGGCATGGTAGCTGCAGAATGCTTAATAATTTTATATTTACAAGATGGAAATTCCAAGGTTTGACTTCAAGTGAGTATTGTACAAGTTACCAGCAGGACGGCGTGGATTGATGTATACAAGTCGGTGTATTATTGTAAATGCTAAATAAAACTTGTTAGAAAGCAGCGTTTGTAGTGATTTTGGGGTTGACAATTTCAAGACAAATTTGACTGTGCTGTCACTGTTTCCTATTTTGAACAAGGACATCTGTAATGGTTTTTGAGAGGACGAAAACGAGTGCCCCGTTGGACTGTGTTCAAGGCTAGACTTGCTGCAGCAGAGCCTCCGAAACAGTCAACAATCATCAGCACTAAAACTCCTCATTGAGTCCAAGACCTGTGAGGTTCTCATAAGTGGGATACAGGACAGCTCTTTTAAAGGATAGGTTAGGTATTTTTCAACCCAGGCTGTATTAAAATGCTGATACCCATCTTTAATAACCACATAGCACCACTAGCTCTAGTGACAAGAAACTGTTCCACTCTGCCAAGAATCAAATTCGGGGGGTGACAGCGGTGTAGAAGTCATTTCGCCACCAGCCATGACATACACCCTGAATATGGGACTCGAGCTCTGGAATCACACACAGAAAGGGTAATGGGAAACTCACTTTCTAATTGCACTGATGACACTGCAGCGAGAGCCCATTAAAAGCAACAGTATTCATCAGACAAGGTTGGGCAGGCAGAACAGCCTTGCCTTTGTCCTGACTGATAGAGTGATATGGCTCTCTGAAGAGCCAGCTGATCAAGCCTGCGATTACCATACAAATGCATTAAAATTGCATTAGCACGTCGTAGCTCCTCGTGCCCTGTGGGAAGAGCAAAAGATTAACCCTGCTTACTTGTCAAACTGCTTCTGGTTAAACAGCGTTGTGCTGAGTCAAGCTCCTCTCCCACAGACCACCTGCTGATACCCACTGCCAGTTATGTAACTTTACTAGGACTGTCATATTCACTGTGGTGAAAAACAAATATGGCCGCAGGCAAGGACAGACTTCAACCCTCGTTCAAACCCTTTGAGGGACTAGTTAAAAATGTTGCCTTTGTCTTTTAGCATCTGAGGACTTCTGTTCACAAATGAGATTTGCTCTTTGAAAATGGTGATCATACGTAGTTGACACAAATTGTTCTCCTTTTCTCAAGACAGTAACTTCAAAGCTGCAATGTTTTGGTATCAAAATAACAATAAGTAAATAGGGTATTTTATACTTTATCAGTCCGGTTCTTCAAGTACATGCTTGAACTGCTTGTCTGAAATTGGCTTTTTATTTATTTATTTATTTTTGCTTGGGATATTTTTGGGTGTATGCGATTTGCTGTGGGCAAGGCCAGTCCTGAATTGGGTTGTGGCTGTCAAGTGAACTAAAAATGAGGCAGACAAAACCCATTTTTTGTATTGGATTTTCTTGCTTTCATTTCAAACTGCTGTCTTTTTTTTCATATCATCTGCTGTTATTTTCCATTTGCTACTTCGCTCCTGAGGTGGCTTTACATGGCCTTATGACTCTTCCCTCATCATCAAGATGAGTGAAGTGTCGGGGCAGGAACTTGACCAACTGATACTGAGCAGGGCAGAATTAACAAGACAGACTTCCTGTTGCAAGTCAAAGTTGCATATTGTAGTTTTTCCAGCATGGAGACACCACACTTGGGAAATCTCTTTTCCAAAGAGACTTTGCATTTCTTGGAAAACTCCACATATCATTAGAGTAGAAGAATTAGAAGAATTCATTACACAAGCATTGTTGTCGGTGACATAGTCGTTCAGTGTAAATACAATGGAAGTATGTCCGAGGGAGTCGTACAGAACGGTCTTCCTTCATTTCGCTTCTCATGTAAGGATTCCATTGAACATTATTGTCTGTAATCCCCCAAGCTGAAAATTACAGTGTTCAGGAAAAAATAATTGGATTGTAACATCGCTGAATTGCTAATAGCTATCTATTTGAACAGGCTTTTCAGTTGTATGATTGTACTTTTTCGCAGCTGGCCTTCATACTCTGACTTCACTAATTCTGGCATTAGGCTAAAGACCTATTCATTTTTCATATTGTACATGCTTGATTAATGGCGGGGGATCAGGGGAGGTCCCACTTCCTCCTCAGAGTTCACGCTGGTTGGTCTTTATCATCAAGGCGCTGTCGTTTAAGAGTTTTAGCTTTTAATTCGATGACAGGATTTAAACGATACCCCCCACCCCACTACGGGCCTTTTAACAGCACAACTGATGCAATGTAGTAGAAACAGAGGCGCTATTAAACCACTGGAGAGATGATACGTATGGTTAGTTATTTTCCTGTAATATTACAGTGATTCTGACAGAATTTCTTGAATTGGCTCGATAAGGACATGCAGAGAGAAAATGGATGGCAAAAATACAACAATCAGGTCTGTAACAGAGTCATTAAACAAATTTTAATGACTAATCAGACGTTATGAATGTGTTATAATTGATAATTAATGTCAAGAATAACGAAGATGATAATAAGATCTAATGTTGGGGGTTTATTGTCTGCATCTGTGTCACCCAGCTGCCCAAGTGCTTCATAACTCTTATTAAGACTCACTGTTTTTTAAAGTAATAATCTGTCGCATTTCCATATAAATATGAAAAAATATTGCGTTTTTTGACCGATACTAGCCTATAAACAGACTTTTAAGCTATATTTTTTCCTGGATTTATTTTCTAAGTGATGTATGGAAAGATTGTTTTTTTTCTTCCAGCCCTTGATGTCTGAAATACATGCAAAGCTCTGACGTCTGATTGGCTTCATTATATACTGACACAGTCCAAGTGTCAGTATATAATGAAGTGAAGCTTGTCTTTTGAGAAGCGACGATGGTGTAACACTGACACGTCCTCTTATTTGTGAATAATGAGTCATTTATGCATCGATAAACCTCGCTTTTTAGATATTTTTTCTCTTTATGTAACAGTGTGTGGGTTTCTATGGTTTTGCTTATGTTGACATTTTCATATAAATGTCTGTTTTGCTGCTATGTATCTGTATGTATGTTGTTCAAAATAGTAAATGTCAGGAAGGAAGGAAGTGATGCAATTTTTTTTTTAATAAACAGAAGAAGAACTGGACAGTTAGCATTTGAATTTTTTGGGGTTACCTCAGTGTATATATTCTTCACAGCTAATGTGTGTTTCAAAGCGTATCTTTTCAGGCTTGTTCTGACATAGAAAGCAGTCATTGACCTGAATGTGTCATTAAATGGGTCTCAAATGAAGTGTTGCCACTCAGGTAATAGGAAATGTGGGAGGTGTATACAACTGGGTTAAGCTTTTTAACAACCTCGCTTTGTTTCATCTCATCCAGAACAGACACAATGACGGGTGTGACGGTAGGAAAAAAAGATTTGTGGCATTTCTGAATCAGAAGCAACAAGTCTTATTTCTTTTATTTTTGTACAACTGCAACAAAAACGTGCTTCGGAAACGCTCGTGGTTTTACTGATTGAAGGAGATCTGAGAAGGAATGGAGGCTCTTAACATTGCCCTTAAAGATGCACACACTTAAAAGTGATGTATAGAGAAAAACATCCAGGAAAATATTCATTTTTATGCCACGTTGAGTAGAAATCTAGTTTGCAATAAACAGGATGTAATTGTTTTCTGGTTACAGGAGCGGAATTTCAATCTATCAATCTGCTGCAGTTTTTCGCGAGCCAGCTTCATTTGGCATGCAACGTCTTAAACATCAGGAAGAAATGAATCTATTAAGAAAGTAGTTTCAATGCGGGTGATTAATATTCAGCAGGAAAAATAGCGGCCTTCCCACCTGAGCATTTCAGGCGAGGAGACGACCAACCTAACAGATTTAATCATTGTTTTCATTTTTGATTATACACTTACTGTGGTCATATTCATCATGCCATGTTTTGATGGATGGCTGAATTTTCATCCTATTTCCCCGGACCTCTGCAGGGTTTTGAAATGCCATCTTTGATAGTAAAAAAAACAAAAAAACAAAACAGGAATTAACAGTGACAAACATGGGAAAGAACAGCTCCAATCCCAGTCCCACCCTTACAAAAAAGGAAGAAATTACACAAAGTCAAACAAGGATTCACGTAATACCTCAAAAAAGCGGCACTCTTGCCCTTGGCTGATTAAAACCATCAATTTGAATATCTGTTCCCTCTTCTGAGGCTTGGGGAGAGCGAGGGGGGAGAGGAGACGGGAGGAGGGAGGGGGTCATTGTTAACAAAAGGTTGCACTTGGGATGGCTGTCTGCCACTGCCAGGATTACAGACTATTAAATGTGCTCATCAGCGGAGGTCAGGAAAGCAAAGCCCCGTGCAAAGCCAGCCTGCTGTAATTAAGGAGAAGTGATGGTATCCCAGTGATATCCCTTTTCCCTCCTCTCTCCTCCTTCTCTCTCATCCTACCTGCTGCCTGCCTCCGCTGCTCCTGCTGAAGGGAACGCTGAATTATTCCCCATCTGTGGAATTCAGGCTTTCTGCAAGGTCAAGGGTTTTGTTGTTGGGATGTATGGAGTATGACATCCCCGCGCTGCCTGGGATACTAATGAAAGATGCAGGGCTGCTGAAGACACTCTTCACAAAGTTGAACCAAAGGTGCTTAAGTTTACAGCAGGTGCTGGAGGTGAATATGAACTTTCAGGCCGTGACATTACAAAGCTGTGCGTTGTGTGTACAAAATACCAGGATACCCTTCTCTTCCCGTGAAACTCACTGAGCAGGTGAATCCGAACGAAAGCCTTATTAATTACACACGAAGCGGAGATGGAGATCAAAGCGTGCAGGTTCAAGAAGTACTTTTAAGCCTTGATACAAGTGAGATTTTGCAAAAAGGGGGTGAAACTGGGTAGTGAAAAGGGTTGTATGCAATTTTAAGGAAACACACTCAATACTTGTCAAACTTAAGCTTATGGACCTCAGAAGTCGTGCTGATTTTTTAGCAATCCTCAGACTTCTGGGTCAAAAAATAGACCATCTGTGGGAGTAATGAAAGGGATTTTCCTCATTCCTTCAAAATAATACAGGACATTTTGACATTTGTATATAAAAAAGTAAAGGTTTGCACAATCTGATCTTTTTCTGCAGTCTTTTTTGCAATCTGATATCTTTTGCAATCTTTTTTGCAATCTGATATTGGTAATTTTAAACAACAAAATGCTAATGGATAGGTATTTAGCCAGCAATGACGACCTGTTGCACACCACCAAGTTGTAGTGATTCTTAATACTTTTGTTGTCAACATTAAAAAAAAGATAACAGACTGGCCAAAGAAATGGGTATAATGGCTAACTAACCAGATATCTCAAGCTAGCTATCAAGCTAGAATGATTCTAGTCATAAATGTAATCTGGCACTGAACATCCAGACACATTTAACATGCAAAGCAATGTCAGTTTTTTGTTATAGCAAAATGCTTGTTTCAGATGCAAATCGTGAGCAGGATTCAGTGGATCCAGTCCTATTTAAGAGAGATACATGAAGAACTTTTCATGCCAGCTTCCATCACAGACTGTGACAGGAATGAGGATGTGAAAACCCCATGTATGTACAGAAACAGGATCCAGAATCCCATATCTGAGCAAAGCTTTGTGCTCAACGTTACATGCATAATGTTACGTCAGACTTCTGAGGCCTATTCGCTTTGTCCATAGTTGGCATGAAAGTGGCATGACAAGTCGCAAATGTTTCATCTTACATTCCCATTAAGCCGCTGTTGCAGCATCTTCTACGGTGCTCCTCTGAATTAAAAAAAATGCATACAGTCAAAGTGGCACTGATCTAACAGTTATTTCCTTCTCCTTCTTCTGTCATCCCTCTGTTATTACCAGCAGTGTGTGGAAGAGAAGAACAGAAGAATGAATTATGACGGACTTGCATGGAGTTTCATATTGCAGGGGGATGATGGGCAGAGGTGTACAGTATAAGGGGGCTGGACGGGTCAAGGCTGTAGATCCATTTCCATGCACATCAAGGAGCCGACTGCCTGTAGCACCATCCATCCTTGTAAAACACTACCACATCTATTTCATTAGTACTCAGTCACTGGGAGCCTATCACCTCCTCTGTTCTCTGCATCAGTCACAGGAGACTGAACCCCATCTCTGAATCCTCACACACATACACACACACACACACACACTCTTGCAAGCACAGACAGCCACATAGCAACATGCACATACACATGGCTGCACACACAAAACAGAGATGTTAATGCATGCTCTGATACATGCACCCCCATACACTACATGCATGCATACATATACACATGCACACACACACACACACACACACACACACACACACGCCAACTACTACTTTACAAAATGCTGCAGACACACCGGAGCCACAACTTTTCCTTGGCTATGCAATCTTGTTAATGCAGCAGCACAAGTCAGTGCTTTTCTGCCTTTATTTATCCTTAGATACACGCTGACTGAGCAAACTTGTTCTCTTTCAACAACACCCTGCTTCACATTCATACACACATACACACACACACACATGGAGGCTACCCAGTACAACCACAGTGTTATATTAACCACTGTGCTGTTCCACTGGAAGTAACACGGCCTCACTGATGAAAGGCATGTTGTTGGCTCACTCCGCTCGTCATATAGTACATCAAAAAACAAATTTGTCGTAGTCCATGAAGTCAAATTGCAATATGTTATAGTAAATAGAGAGATAAAGTTTTTTTTTTCAGGAAAAAATTCAGCTGAGAAAACAGACTGGAGCCAAATCGTTCTGAAGATAATAATATAGGGTAGTTACTTCTTTGAAAAAATAAACAAGTAAAACAAGTAAAATCTTGCAAACTGTGTTTTTTTATTCATCACAAGAAAAAAACACTAATGTAATATGGCTGCATATCTACTATGCACAACTCTGTAGTCCAAAAATTATATGGTGCTGCTCCTAAACAATGATTTCACCTGTATGGACTGTAGAAAACTGGGTGCTAGTCAGTATTAGAAAGATGCCACCCAGTATAGATGAGGATATCTGCCTGTTACCACATTAGAGACAATAGAGCATTTTCCTGCTTACTTGGCAAGAATCTTTCATCTTTAAATGAGGTCAGAGCCAGTGGGACATGAATCTTAAAAGCAACTTGATTCAAAGTGTCTCTTGGACCTCCTGCTTATGTATTTCAGTGTCCAGGCAGCCGAGCTTGCCAGACATACATCATCAGCATCTGTGTAAGAGTTCCCACTTCCTCCAGGGAGAGTCAATTGGCCATAAGGGCTTTCAGTCCAACTCATCTGCTTCCACTTGGCCATTTGCCATTGCTGGTGCTGTGCTGCCCTCTACAACATCAGCCTGTATTCAGGCAAAAAATCTGTGCACTTACACTCCCAGTGAAGACAAAATAATCCAATTTGTCAGCGCTGTCCAGACCAGAGGAGGGGAGGCAGTCTTGTAGTTAAAGAGTAGACCTGTGAACTTAAGGTTGCCAGTTTTGAATCCTTAATCGGGGAAAGAAAATCTGGCAACCACTGCTGGAGTTCCTCATGGACCTCATGAAACAGTTCATCTCAGAACGTTATTATCTCGTTATTATCTCCACCTATGAGCATCTAAGTAATGTGTGCAGCAGCTGTTATGCTGCTATGATGTTTTCTGTTTGTAGGCTACGCTATACCATGACAAGAGGTAATATAGGTCTAATTCAGCCACACATGTTCAAACTGGGGGCCAATTCTGAAGAACAGCAAATTGTACAGGGTCGCCTACAGGTGGACTTATCACAATGTTTTTTTTTTTTTTTTTT
>OMKZ01033474.1:0-19618 GCA_900302535.1 Neoniphon sammara | reverse complement strand
GCACCGGGGTAGATGGGGGAGAGCAAAGGAGGCTGGCTGCTGAAGGGGGGAGCCACTGAACCGCCTGCAAGGTATCTGCAACACAAGAACAACGAAACTGTCCTCACAACACAATCATCATGGTTTCACCAAGGCTGTACAGATTTGTAATAGTGTTTCATAATTAGTATAATAATGCATTACTATGGTAGAGATTCAACGGTACTGTTAATAGTAGGCAACAAGCAAAATGCCACTGCCATACCCAGTTCGTTACAGACAATTTAACCTCTTAAGTTTGGTTTTAGGTGTTAAAAAGTCACTGAAAATGTCACAAATTTCTGCTACAAGATGATCTTGACATCCAGCATTTGCATTACAATTAGTGTTTGGCCAATGTGTGTTTTTTTTTATGACCACTACTGATTCCAATACTTTAAATGAAGTTGCCATTAATCAATATTTTGTGTCAATATTCAGTATCTTTAAATATGAAAATTACTATGCTAACAAAAACAAAAAAGAAAACTATTACTCGAATAAATCTTTTTAAGAAAATGTTTGAATGAACAAAATGAAGAAAGAATATTAAAAAAAAGAATTTGAGGCATATTGTCAAACAACAATAGTAATGATCATGAAAAAAGAGAATGAACTCTTTCATATCAGAGAGGGAAGACACGGACATGCAAATATCAGAAATTCAAACAAGGCAGATAATGGTCTGATATATTGGTTTACCGATTTATCTGTCTAAACATAACTACAATATAAACTAAGTAAGCCGGGCATAGTCTTTCTGTTTGGTAAGGCACAGCTCTAATATCCATGCAACAGTCACACAACCACGCCAAAGCACTTGTCTAGTGAGCTCTGTGTTAATGACACCAGCCTGTGATAAAGGAGAAAGGGTGTCATTGAAAGAGTGCTGCAGCTGTTGTGTGCGCAGCAGATGACGATGCTGACCGACGCAAAAGAACTCACTGAGAAATGCTGCTCAGCAACACTGTCCAAATCTTTCACAGATCCATGACACACAGTCAGTGTCCCGTACATGCTACGCATCAAGCAGGCTTTGTGTGTCTGTAAAGAGCCTGCAGTAGACCTAACCTACTTTAAACAGAAATAGTTTTCCCAGATGTGACACTAAGTACTACAGCATTTTTTTCAAAAGGCAAAGTGAAGTTGAAGTTGGAATCTACTAGTTTAATTAGGAGAGAAAAATACACAACACAGCAATAGGATGTTTCTTTTGATGAACAACATCAAACAGAGGTGTCTTTCACCAGTTGTTTATTACATTCCATGTACAGCAATCAGTCCTACAGTATTCTCAAAAACGCAGTTCAAGTGCAGCTTAGTTTATTAGGTAACACTGAATTTCAGCATTCAAATATGTTATTCCTATCTCTCACTCCCAAAACAAGTTCAGTCTGTAATTTTGATCCATTTTTACATTACCTCAGATAAATTTCAGGCAAGTTTTAAAATATGTACTGATCAATAGAGAATCAGAAAAAAAAATTCGGACTATTCCCAGATTATTCTGTAAGATTAAGGATGCAGAGTAATTACTACATATTTGGATGTAAAGGTTTAGACACACACTCAAATAGCTCACAGTCAGTGTTGCATTCACTGTCTGTAGAACATCTTGGCTCAATACTGGCACAGCATGGATAAGAGTATCGGTACCATATTGTTTTTAGCTTTGGAAGAGTTCTTAAAATACTGACTGGACTGTCATTAGACCAAAGGAACAACATATATTAATGCTTAAATTGAGTGGTATTCAACTTCAAGATGCAGTACCCAAAAGGTTAAGTGTTTAATTAGTAATGTTGAAGGAAAATTTTCAACAAGGACGGAATTCCATCTCTGATGAGACTGCTTTACAAAATACAAATACATGGCAGGTGATACATTGTAACATATTTGATTAGCTTATATTATAGCCTGAAATCCCAAAACCTTGTTTATACTGTGTTTAAAGTACCAAGTTTTGGCATATTAATATTCAGAACTAAGAAACGCCTCACAGTTCAGTCTTTCTTCAAGGTACTGAGTCTTTCAGCGTTTCTGCAACACACATTACCAAAAAGCTTAGGTATGTCAGGAAAACAGTACATTAACGGTCACAAATCACATTTTTAGCTACATGTATCAATAATAACAGCGCAGTGAAATCAATTACATTCAGTATATTAGAAAAACAAAGGAAAAAAACAAGAAAAAAGGTAGTACTATAGCTATCACTCCCTTGTAAATACACCACAAAGAAATATGCTTGTGGCCATTTTTTATGCTCCAGTTACATTTGGCAGCTTAAAGTTATGCTTTCAATGTAGTGCTCTAAAGCTGAATGCTTGATAAAAGCCAAGGTTCACACAGTTTATCACGATTATAACTTATCAGGAATACTCTAAAACAAAACAGGAATAGCCACATATTTGGACTAGGCTTTATATAGATATCAACAGAGCATAAGAAATGTGCACGCAGAGGAAACAGCAAAACCAGCACAGAGTGTGAAAACTCTGGCAAGGAAAAAACATTTTATATTGCAACTCATCTACAAAAGACAAAGTTGGCTGTTGAAGACTAATTATCTTTGTCAGCTCTCATTAATTGAAGTGACCATATAAATCAAAGAGGTTAAGCAAATGAAGTGCCTCTGAATCACTACAGTATAAAGCTTTGTTGTGCAACAGCACTTAGTAAGCTTGCAGAGGCAGTACTTCCATAAAAATGAACAAACTGCATCTCTAATGTTGACTGTATGGCAGCATTTTTGTTGCAAAAATTGTGGATTTAAAGCTTTGAGGCGACTGCACCAGAGATGATGGCTTGAGAACAGAAATCAATCCACAAGACAACATGCAGAATAAAACATACGTTTCTATACTCTACCGCACAAATAAAATCTACAGTCACTCATTACACTTGTCTTTACAATAAAGTAGTTTAAGATCATGTCCACTTTCCTAAGTCATTATTGACAAGTGAATTATGACCTGCCCTCCCACCCCAATAAACAAAAACCCAAGTTAGGCTACATGAAACTAAACCCCTAACACAAAAAAGGGCTACAGGTAGTGTTACAACACATGCTTAGGGGACATGTGATGGGATATACAAGATAAAGTTAAGTTCAATATCATGGAAGAAATTATCAAGTGAAGCTCTTGGAGATGCGCTACATAAATATTAGTTCTAACTCAAACTGCCAGTGCAGCATTTTCAAGCTTTAAATTGGCATACATATTATCAGAATGGAAAATAAAAAATGTCAAATTAATTACACACTTTTGTTGATCTTTCAGTTCCAATTTTTCAATTTAACATCTTTTTGACCTATTACAAAATGGACCATGGCTGGACACATGTTAACCGGTCCAGTATTCAATGGTACTTGATGAGGTTTTAACTTAGATTCTTCAGGTTTTAAGAATCTTGAGTAAGCAAAATTTGTAAAGTAAAAAATGCCACTGCACATCAAACAACTTTTTCTTGGTGAGGACAGGTTCAGTGCAAACTTCATTCCACTAAAATCAGCACAGGGTGCATGTTGTACAGTAGAAATACATATGCTCATGGAAAATGACATCGTATTTATTCTTAAAGACAGCTTGCTTCTGGCAATGTATTTAGTGTTTTTGATTTTGAGGACTTTAATGCTTTTGATGACTTTAGATCTGTCACTTCCTTGCATGGAGAGAAATTCCAAAATTTCATTTGGCCAATATACTATATATTTGGTGAATATATTGAGTGCGGATGCTAAGGTCTCAAAGCCCCAATTTGTTATTTAGGCTGACAAAATAAGTTTTTACATAAAAATCTTACATAATACAGCTTAAAACACAAGAACACTTCATAATGTTTGCATGGTCAAGGACTGGTAGAACAAATCCTCTTGATGTGACTATTCAGACACAGTATTACCTCAAGCAAATTTAAAGGCAAATCAGATACCTGCCAGGCGATCATCTAGAGGCACGATGTTTCAGTATCAGCTATATGCTATAAAATGTCTAAATCACAATTGTGAAGAGAGTAGATCTATTAAGAACTATGAACTAGTAAAAGGAATTTCAACCCATTTCAGTTTCATTTGATTTGATTTGTAAATATATACACGTAGATAAACCTGCATTTTGTGTGTAGATTCAATTTAACTGGTGTCTCAATAGACAACAAGCATGTTTCCCAGTGTTCAAACTACTGGATGTTTTAACATTCACATCACTACAAATACACACCAATATTACCATCTCATCCAGATTTGTATGGATTCCATGCCAGGGAGACAAATTGCTGCCTTGGTAATATTGTTCACTATTGATCCAAATATGCAGAATCTCAGTCAGGACGAAAAATAAATTGTAATGGTGGCTGCTTCATTACAGATAACCAAATAACACCCTTGGAAAAACTCACTGCAATTGACTCAACACCTATGTTATTGTATTCTTTACAGATGCCGTCATCTGTTAGAAACTGTAGTTTCTAAGGGTTGCAATGAACACTTTCTGAAATCATCCACAACCATTTTTTTTTTTGTTCTGGAATTTTAGATCGTAAGAGGAGTGTAATTATTCAATAAGCAGACATCCTACTTCAGTAAGGCCTACAATGCCTTTCCAAATTAGCATTTCATGCATTGAGTTAGTACATGATCTTCAAACAATGGCTATATGAATGCCAGTATATAAATGCATAGATTTAAAGGAATACGCATTTGAACACTCAAGTTCTTTGTACACGTTACTTCAAATATTAAAGTACTTAGATGTTAGAAATACCAAAAATGTCACTGCATCAGTTCTCTTGAAAACAGTATTCCATTTTACAGTGTTATGAATCATAAATGTATATATGTTAATATATGTTATTGTTAATAAGGTATTAAGAATGAAAAGTGTGACAAATGAAGAGAACAGCATGAATATGAATGACATCATGGTATAATACCACACATACTCCACTTTGTGTAGTGTACTAGTGGGTCTTCAATAGGGTTGAGAACTGAACAGACATGTCAATTTCTTAGTAATTCCTATTTAATGCTCAGAATCCCTACCAATTCTCTTATCAATTCCTCTCACATATATCACGTTCATAACACTCCTGAAATAGCAAGACAGCAATTGAACTGCTTGAAAATTGCATTTGAAATCACTACTTAGAATAAAAGCTTATTGGTCTTATAGTCATGTTAATCACAATATTCTTAACTGCAAATTGACCCAAATTCTCCCAAAACAGTTCACACATCAAACAACCGTAAACTGTGTGTGTGAGTGCAAGGTTGTGATGTGATGGTGAGCTAGTGGGAAGCAGAGAGTGTTGAGTTCAGTTCTCTGCAGCACAGGACCAGCTGTAGCTGTCTAGTTTGTTGTTCTTACCTAAGTGTAGCCACACTTTCTGATGTTTGCCATGCTCATTGTGTCACAACCTCACAGTCACTCACACACAACAGACAAAAATACAATTTTATGCTCAATTAAAACTTGTGCATTTTGTTCTATTAAAAAAAGAACAGGAACATTTTTGGAATTGATAATGAGAATGGCTAAGTTAATGTGTTCTGATCCAGTCTGTTCTAGAAACATTGCCACCGGTTCCTCACTGGAACTGGACTCTTGCTCCCAGTCTTAAAAAACATTCAAACATTACTTTTCAGATTCTGACCTTCGACATCTGGCTCTTCGTGGTCCCATGGGTTTGCGAGTTGCCACAGCAGCAGCAAAGCTGACCAGGCAACAGAGGGAGGTGGTACCAAGCTTGGCTGTGTCCAGCCATCCTGAAGCACCAGTCAAGTAGCTGTCAGCCAGGTAGAGGCACAGCACCAGGAACCACAGCACAGATGACACAGCATCGATTCTCCTCAACCTGAAATAAAAGAGCAGTGTGGTTTTTGAAAAAGAAAATGCTAGCTCCAGAGTTTGTCCTGGTTCAGGACTCCCTTCACTGAGATAAGTAAGAGGGGATTATTCCTTACCTGACAGGTCCTGCTAAGAAGACAGCAGTGACACAAGTCAACAGGCCAAGAGAGACTACAGCCATCTGGTTGTTCCTTCCATACTGCCACACCAGCTTGGCGTTTTCTATGGCCTTATCTGGGAGCAGCTCCAGTACACCCTGCCAAACATGTGCAGCTCCACTGCTACTGTTGTTAGGTGTGGACTCATTGTAGGGTTTTGGCTTAGGAGGAACAGCCCCTCCACTTAATGTTTGTGGGTCACTCAGCGAAGCAGGCTGGTTAGCTGATTCATAGACAGATGCAGCAACCAGGAAAGCACATGTCAAAAAAGCCAGCAGCCGCAACACTATGACTCCCAGAGGAGTAGTCATGGAGTAGGAGCTCTGTGGGAAGAGAACATATTTCAGTGGTGTTTCTGACATTTCTATAACATGCTGTATTAGACAAGAGTAAGCAGTACACAGACTTGCGGTGACATATTGAAAAGTGCTGTAGAGTACATGAGCTTTTGCTCTAACTAAAGACTATCCCAGATAATTTTGTGGCGCATGGTTGTATTATAATGTATCTCAATATCAAATGGAAAATTCCATTTAATAAAAGCCTGGGGATTTTTAATGACAGCTTGTAGTGTAAATGCATCCACTCAATTTTCTGCAAGTGTCTGCATGATCTGGGACTTTGGTTTGCACTAACCTTTATGAAGGGCTTGTCAGATTCCCGGCTGCGTCGAAGCTGATGGTTTAAAAGCACTGTGCGAAGCTGACGATTTTGGTGCTTGATGTAGTACTCCACTGCTGTCTGACATGGCCTGCATAACTTGTATGTCTGCTCGATGTGGTGCTTGTATGCTTCAATTTCTTCATCATAGTTCTCCTATGATCAGAGATGCACACAACAATATATATTTATTCACTTCAAACATGTAAGCACTAGAAGCTGAGTCACAGTTGATGGAAAAGAGGAAAATACAAAAATACATACATCCTCCCTCGGGATAAATGAAGCCAACTGTTTTATCTTTGCAGACTGGTTGTTATTGCACTTCCTGCATAGCAGCATCTGACAGTTGACCCACTGCAGTGTCTTGGGTGTCTCAGATGAAGGAAGGCTAGCGGAAACTCCATGGTTTAGATGTTCCATGTACTGAGCTGGGATGGGTTTGTTGTAATCCCCATTCTGAAAAAACACACCCACAGAGAGAAGAAAAAACACCATGCAATTTCATACATGTCACCTCAAAAACTAACAATAAAAATGCTTTGCTGCCAAATAAGTATGTGTCAAACCTACCTCCTGAAAGCCATTGTACTGGTCGCAGTTGGGACAGTCCCAACAGTTCCTGTTCCCATATGGAACCACTGTATTCTGATTACAGAACCAACAGTTCACATTTGCATGGGTGGGTTTCTTCCTATAAAAAAAGAGGGATGCGATTCAAAGGGGATCCAATCATTACATTGTTAACCCAAATGACAAGCTGATAAGTTTTACATTGTGGAGTACATTTACAAAGAGATAATACACTGATCCGTTAAGTCACCTTTACCGAGAGACAACGCATGCACTTGCTCGCTTATAACATTTGACACTCCTCTATAACTAGGCGTAATTTCAAAAGGCTAAGTATATTACAACAAATAAAATCGTTCAAACTGTGAAACACCTTGATACCGTCTGCAGGGTAACACATCTAGGGAGCACAATTTTAGCGCGCCGGCTAATAACTTGATCATTCTGAAGTGGAAGACACTACAGAAGTTACATGTTAGCCTTTAGAAACATTTGAGTGGTTCTGGTTCATTGTTTCAGTTAGGAAAATTCATATTTTAAACAATTACTAGTTAACCGGTCAATACAAATAACATTAACCTGAAGCCACAATTTAAAAAAGCACTTTGCATTTGACAACTAACGTTACACCGGGGCCAAGCGTGGTTGCAGCTAGCCACATGACGTTACCTGGTAGCGATTTTGTAAATCAGCGCTCCACCGGCGACAAACGCCGTTGCCCCAACTCCTCCATACATTAATTCAGGATACTCCGATAAAAGCTGGTTAAAGGTCTCCATTCCCACCATAATGTGCGACAAGCTAGCTAGCAAAACATGAGATTTGTAGTGTTCTCTTGGTAACGGAAAAAAACAAGGCGCGCACGCGATTAGTAGGACTCTTTTGTTCACGCCCATGTACCGGAAACGGAAAATACGTAGCCCGTAAGGACGCATTCCAGTATGTTTGATACATCCTTCCATACCCGACTATACCGTTCACATAAAATATGCGTTATCAATCCAGTGTATGAATCTCAGCTATATTAGCCATGTTTGTATTCACTGAGACACTTAGATTTTATCCAAACTGGTATACACCATATTTCAATTTAATTTATTTCTTGAACAGCGAAAACTAGGGAAACAAAAAGGCTGTATCTGTAGTGTTGGAATCCGGGAACGAAAATATCTTCCTTTGGTTTTTCCTCATGGTTCAAAGTTGTTGTAGCCGCGCAGTTTGGTAATTTATAGCTTAGATATTACATGATTGCTCTTAACCAAACAGTGTTTCAGCTGTTTCTTGTTCGATTACAAAAAAGATTGCACTGAATAGAAAATAATAATAATTAATTCCCTACAGTTGTTGCATCTTGAAATTACAGAATTTTATCTGAGCAACAGGCAGGCTATGATGTCAGTAATAATTCTATTCAATTTATGAGATTGAGTTTATCAATTTAAGCCTCAATTGCCTCAGATTCGGAAATACAGCCCATTTGTATTCATTTAGACAAACCTAAAATATTAAAAAAGTTAATCTTTATTATTAAAAAAGTAGTAGCCTGAAAATTTTAACCCTCATTTATTTTTACTAAGTTAATGTTGTATTTGCGCCATCTGACATACAAAATGATTACGCACTGATAAAAGACCCAGAATACAGGTGCGGGTATGGGTGATGAAAAATATCCATGGTGAAATTAAGAGATTTTGAACTATCATGAATGTGACAAGTAATGAATGAGTCTATCGGATGCAAAAATAACATTTTATTTCAACAAACACGATGTTGTACATCAATTAAACATTCATAATCCAATACCAAAAGACCTAAAAGTAGGCCTAAAAGTAGTCTCCAACTGAAGACATCAGACCGAAAAAACGAAGCAGTCCACATAATTCTAAAATGTAACAGTCTTCAAAATGTAAGTTAGACTTTTATGCCATTTTCGGGCAAAACGCAATGTGTAGCCTATTAAAATTCCTTGGCATTTGAAACAGTATCAAAAACGGTAAATTGCAAATGAACAAATTTACTACCTCACATTTTAACATCAGCTTTACCTGGCAAACGAATGACAGCCACACTGAAATGCGGAACAGATGAACTTTGAGTCTGTGAATCTGGCTGTCGAGTGGCAGCTCAAAACCTATTGCTCAAACGAGTGGACGAGGGGCATCTCCGGCTGTCTTGCATAGGTGAACTGGGAGTAGCTTGCCACGGAGACGGTGCTTCCGTCGGGGCTGATGGGCTGGGTCACGCCACCGTAGGGACACCCGTTGTGAGGGACCAGCACTGACGGGTGTCGGTGGTAAGCCCCGTAGGCAGGGTGGAAGCGGGGCGCAGGGCAGTAGGAGCTCACCTGGCCCGTGGTGTATCCAGTCGGGGAGACGGAGCGGGTGTGTCCGGTGATGACTTGAGGTGGAGGGTAACTGGTCGGCTGGGATGAGCTTGGCTGGCACAGAGCCCAGGAGCCGCTGACATAAGGTTGCATATACAGATCCTGCAGGTAGAGGGGCTCGGGATAGTCCATGGGGTTCCCGGGCCGGAAGGGCACGCTCGGGTTTCTGTACAGTCTCCTCACCCTCCTCCGCCGCCTGTAGTTCCCCTTCTCGAACATATCCTCAAACGCCGGGTCCAAGATCCAGTAGTTGCCCTTCCTGTCCCCTCCGCTCTCCCTTGGGACCTTGATAAAACACTCATTCAGGCTCAGATTGTGCCTTATGCTGTTCTGCCAGCCCTTTTTGTTCCTCTCATAATAGGGGAACTTCGAGGTAATGTAATCATATATTCCGCTCAGGGTTTGCCTCTTGTCGTAGCTGTCCTTGATGGCCATGGCAATGAGAGCCACGTAGGAGAACGGGGGCTTCTCCAGCTGGTCGGTCCCCTCTGCGCCCTTGGGCTCCTCCGGGGTCGGGTTGGAATTGGAGCTGATGTCCAGAAGTTGCACCCGCTGGTCACCGGGGGATTTCTCGCCTGCTGCGTCCATCTCTCATGTATTACCCAGTCTTGGTCAAGGGGAAAATGCAATGTGGTGCTATTGGTAAGGTAGCACTTCTCGTCTCCACACACAGGTGCACACACAGCTGCGTAAACCCTCCCACAGGTAAAGAGCACAGTAGTTGGCGCATTCTTTCATCTTGCCAGGTTTCCCACGCTGTTTATTATATTTTCTAGGATCAACGTGCAGTCTGTTTATGTTAAGTAGAAGTCACCGACACACGATGCGTGTCCATTAACAGTTACAGAAAATGTTTTCACTGTAATATGGAATGATCAAACTCTCTGCCTCATGTTTTCACACACACTGTTAGAAGTCCAGTGTATGATTTTGCGCATCACCGCCTTTGAGCCTAATTCGCATTTCTGTCAGAGCCATGATAGCCAGTGGTGTATAACGTGCTAAAATCCTTGCTCAAGTAAAATTACCAGCATCAAGAAAGATACTCAATTAAAAGTAAATTCAAAATATTGCTTACGTTAACATATAGATTTGTCAGTCAAGAGAAAGTCCTTGTGAAGAATGGCTGCTTTCAGAATATTAAGTTATTGATGCATTAACCTGTAATAAGTATTTTAATATTGTTACTCTGTTACTGTTGGTTAAGTTTCAACTCTTAACAGTGCATTATATTTTATGTTTTGCACATGAAACATAATTCTGCAAAGTAACTACAACTGTCAGATGAATGTGCAGTGAAAAGCACAATATTCCTCTCTGACATAGTGGAATAAAAGTATAAAGTCTCACAAAATGTAAATAGTCAAGTAAAGTGCCTCCTGTCCCAGAGCTGTACTGAAAGACAATAGTTGAGTTAATGTACTTTAGGGGGCAGCCACATCTAATCTACTGAGCTTATATTTAATTTCAGTTCATTTTGAATAATTTCTGTCTCTTCTATCCATTTTGACTATAAGGTGTACCTTGGTTTTAAAAGTGGGGTCCGGGGACCCCCAGGGGTCCTTCAGGTGTTTCAACAGGCTCCTTACAATAGGCCCTCGTTGCAAAATCACTTCAGATGGGGGTCTGCAGCTTGATGAAAGACAATTTGGGGGTCTGGAACATGAAAAAGTTTGAAAGCCCTTTATTTCAGGTGCTGCTGTTTGATCTCCTTGACAAACACAAACAACAGTATTGCTCTCATTATCAAAGGATCGCAAAAAAAATTAAATGGAGAAAGACTGGTGTAACTTTGGGTTAACTGTAGGTTACATGTCAGTTTCTCATTTAACTTTTTCTTTTATTTTCCATGAACTAACACTCTTTGCTCTTCCCTACAATGTTGACCTTGTAATGGATGGAAATCTATCCATCAGTAATATTGTTGAATATGTGCTCCTTTTCACATTTTGCTATCATCTGAAAGGCACACAATAGTTGGGCATTTTCAGCAACCAGTCTGCTGCAGGGCAAAGAGACACTGAGGCTTAAGGGCGCAGGTATCAGAGCCCAGCATGCCACCCACATACAGTGAGGCATGAACAGCAGGCCTGTCTGTCTGCTGAGGATGGCAGATAATGATCACCTGCTCTCTGCAGACAGCCTGTCTCCCCTGAACTGATAGGGAAACACAGATCTCAAAAAGTGAGCAAGCACTGGAACTGAACTATAGCTTCAGCAAGGTTTTGGCAAAAGGGAATTTTTGATTGGCCATCTCTGTGAAGGTATTAAATAAAGGAGAACAACAGAGAATGTGAATATATTTTTTATAGGAGAAAAAGATCATCCTGACTTGTAATCTGTCATGCTATACTTGATCTAGAGCCCCTTACAGAATTAAATGAAAGGCATGGGTAAAGTTGACTGTGACCCTGTCGACTTCATTTACTTTTAAACCTGATTTAATAAAGTTCAAATAGTTTTTGAGTCCATATAGTGATATGCACTTGATGACATCACAGATTAAAATCTTGACTCAAGTTATGTTCACATTGATTGGATTGCCCAGGACCATAAAAACACAACAGGGATTCCAAAGCTAAAAAAATAATAATTCCCTTAAATTATTATCATTTAATTAAGATAAATTTAGCAACAATAAATAGGACAGAAGGTCAAGGAAAGATTCAGGCTAATCTGAGCTATGACCTTTAAATAATTGTACCGTCTGTCCTATGAAACTAATAATGGCAGAAATGAGTAAACAAAGACCACATGATCTGTTTCTGTCTCTGGATTCTGTTCTCAGAAATGCCATATTCTTGAAATTTTAGAAGTTAGACGTTTTATAAGTTAGATTTACATGCACAGAGATACTCAAGTGGATTAGTTCCCTGCCTCTGGAGCAACATGTGCTCCTCTGCTGGCCAAGGACTGAACCACGCCAGAGCTTTCTTTCCTGTGTCTCCATTTCACACTTTAATTTCCCCCTTTTTATTCAATAATAAAATTAATAAAGTGTGAGCAGACTGCCCACTATTTTTTTTTTTTTTTGGTTAAGAAAGCTAGATTTACCTCCTGATGTCATACAAGGGAAGCAAGGCGCCAGGCTAAACACAATCTGTGCAGTTTCAGCCATCTGAGACCAAAGAAGAATGCAGCAAAACTGCCAGAAACAAAGAGTATGAATGGCGGGGTTTAGACAATGGGGGCAATGCAACAAGAAAGTTACAGTTCTCAAGCATTAATACATAATACTGGTAGTGCAACCTGAAGAATTCAATGTCAAATCATATTGTTTTCAAAATTATATGCTTTTAAATAATGCTGTCTACGGTTCTGAGATGGAATAGATTGACTTATTAGGCATTTTGCTGATGATTTTATCCAGGACAATGGAAATTCAGTGTCTCGGCACTGGCACTGTGACATTTTCTCTTAACACAAAGTCACCATGCTGTCGTGCTATGAGTGTTTAAAGTTAAAGATACTAAACTTTCAGAAGTCAAGATGATCTTTGTCGATTCCAAGGCCAGGTGCAGTCGAGTTCAAGTCAAGATCAGGTCCAAAAGGTGATCCAAACCAAGCGGAGACTGAAATCTAAGAAAATGAACTCCAGTTCAAGATAAAGAACAAAATCAGCAATAAACAAAACACTTATCTTCCCAAATGAACAACAATACTCAGAGAATTTCTTGAGGCTCAGCAGATATGAGGCATGAGACCAAGACAAGTCCAAAAGTCCACAAAAATGGTCTCATGACTTGACTCATAAACCGCAGCCCTGATTTCAGGCAATGCAGAGAATTTACATTCACAATGATTTCAGCTAACTATAGCAGCATTATAATGTTAGTTGCTCAAATCATTTTCATTCAAACACACTTAAGGCTACTCATCTTGAGCCTTCAACCACTGTTAAAGTTCTGCACAGTTAAAAGAAGTCTTTTTCATTTTACATAGCATACAGTGGTTTTCTGAATCTGAATCTCCCAGCCCATACAGCTCTCTTCTATTCCCACACCAATTAAGGCCCTCAAAGCACATCACATCTCTAAGATCAAAGGATTGTCAGATCAAAAGTTTGTCCTTGGTGCTCTCTGGTTATTTATTTCTAATAGAGAGCTAGCAAAGATGTCATAATGTTGGTGTTGCCTGGGAGTGGTGGGAGACTTGGACTGTGGGAAAGATACCAATTAGCCTATCGTGGACCTTAAAAGACCAGATGCAAACAAACAGAATACAAAATATCTGTGACTATGCATGATGATGTGCAACAGAGCTGGACTAACAGCAAGACAAAACAGTCTTATTGTAAGTCCAGTCTTGTTAAAAAAGATTTTGCTGTCATGAAATCCCTGAGCAGCTACTGTCATGTTATGCTCAGGGTCTGTCAGGCTGTTTATGTCAAGCCGAATGTGTGACTGGATACAAGAGAAGTCCTTTCAAATTTGCAATACATAATGTTGTATTGCTGATTACAATATATGTTTCATTTTTTTAACAAACATTTTACAAGACCCCATGTTGTCTCAGCAGTGCCCATCAACCACACACTATAAAATTTTATCAACATATGATCGAAATTATTGGATATCAGATATAAGAATTGCTGTCAGTAAAAAATAAGAGTGAAGCTTTGTCATTTTTAAAATAGTGTTGTAAGTCCATTTATCACTGTTACAACTGTTAGTGTAATGACATCCTATTAATATAATAAACCATAATAGGAGTGGTGTAATAGTGTAACACTTGTTAAAATAATACATTTCCTATGCATTACAAGTTACCTGCCATTAGTGTATGAACATTTTGGCTGTGAATGTGATAATTAGTTATTGGGCTCCTTGCTTTATGGGAAAATTAAAATTTTCAGTTTTAAAAAATACAACTAAATTTAGAATCTGATAATAGTCAAAATTCTGTCAAAAATCTACCACCCGTTCACAAATTCTGTTATTTACTTTACTTGCGTCATCTGAAATGAGGGAGAATTTGTACAGAAGAGGTCCTGGGTGATTATTATATCAACTCAACCTTTCTGGTAATGTAATAAAACTCAATACAAATTATTACCTTAACAGGAAAATAAGATATCACGATCCAACAGGATTACCAGTAACTGCAATTTGATTTCGCATGAATTGAATGTTAATGGGAAATGTGCATGGGAAGTACAAATACAGAACATTTATCATGTGCAGTGCGACAATTTCATTCCACTTTGTATGAAAAAACCCTCAAATTCCCCTGTTTTTTTGGCAGGTCACCACTAATCAGGATGAGCACTTGGAAGGAAAAACATTTTCTTAAGGCTTACTACAATCAGGAACTTCCCTGCAGTCATACCATGAATTCCTTTTATGCACAGATGGTGACTACACAGCTGCACCGGGCCAGAACACCGACTCCTCTCAACAGATCAGGTGGCTGAACACCTTACTTTTCTTCTCCTTTCATACTCGTGTGGGTGGAAATGTTGAAAGCGTGTGTGTGCTAAATGCCTGCAAACGGTCTGATCCTCTCAAGGCTGTTGCAGTGGCAATCTGATACCGTGATGTTTGGAAGTGAGATGAGTGATGCCCAGCTGCAGCCATTGTCTGCATGTGCCCAGCGCTTTTTTACTTCTGCTCCTCTGGCCTCTGGAGAATGTCACTGCACAGCTCACTGGATAGATTACAGTACCGGTAGTTGGACTTGTTCTTAAAAGGACACTGTGTATTATTCATTACTTTGTTTACTTAGTTTTGTAAGTCAATTCGGCATTAGTATGAAAAAGCAATGTTATTTCCTGAGAGCAGTAGTTCTTACTAGGCCACCCTCAAAACTGCATCCTCTCATATGCATTATGCAAACACACACAGTTTTCATGGACAGTGTTCTTGTCATTCTTTGGCTCGACAGAATTAAAGTTGGGGTAATACTTTCTCTAAGGAGAGAAAATTGTTCTACCATTTGAGTGTGAAAGCATGATGACTAATTATGAGGACAATGAACTGAAGAATTGCTGTGGAATGTAATTGGACTTCAGTTTTATATGGAAAATGGATGTTAAAACCTCTTCAACCCTATTAGTCCCATTGATTGGTTTGTCATTACAAATGCTGAGCTTTGTTCAAACTTATAGAGCTTTTAGAGGGAGAGATTTTAAATTCCAGTGGAGAACCCAGGGTTTCCAAAGATTCCAAATAAACAACAGGAAAATGAGCATAAGATGATGCACAAGACATCTAGATATTTTCTATTTGATGTGATGGTGCAGTCATAAAACAATGGCATCTTTTGTTTGAATATTGAAGCTTTTTTCCCCCTAATTTTTAACCTACTTAATGGGTAGTTTAAGGGAAAACCAGAGTTCAATGGGTTAACAGAAGTAGCTACTTATTTTTCATCAGCAACTGTTATATAATTTCATCTGAAAAAGTGATATGTTTTTGCTCCAGTGACTGTGATTGATTGATAAGCCGCTCAAAAATACTGGCTGACATTGCAACCTGAGAAATCACAAAAGCACCTTTGTTCACTTTTCTAGATCTGTGAAATTCAAACATATCCAATGGCTTTAAAAAAAATATACCACCAGGAATTAATTAGTCAATAAAACCTATAAGAAAACTAAAGATGCATCTAGTTTGACTTCAGTGGGGTGAACAGGTATACAGTTTAGCTGAGTGGGGCACCTGCAAAGCTGGGATCAGCGATGAAAGGACATGACAGTATGTGTTGTGGCTTCTCTCTGAATACAAGCGCATGTGGCAAACCGTGGTCGTCTCCTCCACTTACAGTAGTCATTTAGGCACCACTCCCAGACCTCCCTAATCCACGGATTATGAGAAACCCGACTTCCCCCTGTTACTCTGCCTCTCAATGACATAGGAAAGCAATACACCTCATCTGTTGTGATGCGAGCTCAGACGGCAAACAAGTAACTCAACTTCAGAGCCGAAACACGGAGGGTCGAGCAAACTGTGTTGAGGCTCGAGCCCACAAGTGAGCCTCATAAATGAAATACAGTTTACCACATTGATGCATCTGGTAAATGTCATTGTTGTTTTAATGTTCTCCCTGTTCCACCTCTCCTCTGACACTGTTCCTTGGCTGAATTCCCATGCTAGGTGCGGCTCTGTCTCAGGTGATGAGAGACTAGAGTTCCCTGTTCAGTTCACAATGCCAGTGACCCGTGCCTTCTCCCACAATGCACCCCTTTGTGGGTTCTACATGACAGCCTTTGGGCCAGCCCTCTGCCAGACTGGCCCTGCAACCACCAGCGCTGCTCAGCCACTCCCAGACAACCTCCACTTCTCCATTGTTAGTAAATATGTCTAAACTGTGTAGATTATAATAGCAGAGGAGAGGATCATTTCCATTGTAAAGGAGAATATTGAGGCATAGTAAATGTGACCACAGCATTTTTTGTCAGGTAACATGCATCCACAGTTAATCTTATTAATTAATTTAGTCAGGTGATTGATGCTCATCTAAGATTTTGTCTGATTATCCTTCTTAATAAGCATAGATTGGTGTCTTCCGTCATTGTGGAGAAAAAACATGGAAAGAACGTTCCAGTGAATTTCATGATAAAAATAACACTGGTGCACTTCCCTGTCAATTACCAAATAAAAGCCATGCCAACATAAAGTTATGGCACGCTGACAGCTGGTTTGAGTCTGGAACGATCATCACGCACATGGAGGGGAAACTTTCCGATTAATCATTTGACAGTCACACAGTGACTCTGATTATTTTTATATTTACATTTTACAGTTCAGATATTTAGATAATTTTCTAATTTAGAGCAACTTTCAGTGTATGCAACACATATAAATTTCCATCTAAACAAGTCATTTAACCTCATATTCAGTGTTAAAAAATGTATCTTGTTTTTCACTTAACAAGTGAAAAAATCTGATCTGCCTTATTCTGCCTTGTTCTGCCTTGTTCAAGTATATTTATGCATATTATATATGTTTATATATTGTTCCCAGAAAAAATGAAACTGCATTCGAAACAACTGGTGTTATTTCATCCCACTAACAAACAGCTTTTTGCAGTGTGAGATGGCAAAAGTTCAGTGTCCAATAGTTCAAGTAGACCTTGACAGGACAGGACAGGACTGGTGAACTTCCTGTTTGGGATGTTCTCTGTAAACCCACATCACCCTGCGGCCACATGTGTGCTATCCTTTTGTAATTGTAATGCCACATGTTTTTCCACGGTACTCTCTACACTCTCGCTACAGAACAGGTGGGAATACAGAATCTGATCTTAGATAGCAGTGAGTTTTGCAACATGTCACTGACAAATGATTTCCATCAAAAGCAACTGTGTCTCTCCCAGCTGGCACATGTCTGTGTGACTGAAGATAACAAAATTGCCCAATATGAAACCTGCCTAAGAAATAACTAGGCATGTCTCCACAAGAGAGTATTTTATTTTACCGTGCATGGCATGCATGGCCATTTCAGAGAACTGGTACAGTTTGTCCAAATAATTGTTAATTTTGCCGTAGATGAAAATGATGTTATATTAAAGGTGATTCAATTTCCGATATGCAGTTTAAAGCAGACAAAAACACCAGTATTGTCATGTAACATAATTCAACAGTTGTGCATTTGTTGCTCTCTTATGCCATCTTGTGGGCATTAGTAAAGTCAGGTGAATCAGACTTCAGTCAGGTTGGTGTTTGGAGACCTCATTACCCACCTACATGGTTATCAAATTAAATGAGTAATACACCAGATTGCAAACATTACAAAATGTGTGTATCAAAAGAAAGGACATTTTCTTCTAGAACTGGAAAATGATATGATATCGCACCATGCATGCAAAATACCCCTCCACCCCCCACCCCCACCACCAGCATTACTTGTGCTTCTGAATCCTGGCAGCAGAGGGCAGCAGATCAACACTCTTCAAGGCTGCAGAAAATGAGAAGTTGTCAACATCTCAGCTTGTGTAAAACCTTAGCAATTCACATTGAATGTCTTCCTATTAAAATGTAACACTTCTTTTAAAATGTTTAAATATATGCAAATGTATGTAAATGTATGCTGTAGTATAAAACACTGATCTAAACTGCAATCTTGACTATTTTCACACATGTTGAACTTCAAGAAAAACACCACAGACAAACTAAAACTTTGGAACCTGATGAATAAAATTTTATCATAATAATGTATTTTGTTAAAACATGCTTTGAGGTTTAACTTGTATCATGATGCTGTATGTAGAAAACAACTGTTTATATAACCTAACGGTATTATGTACAAAATAAAAGAGAATTTTATGCCATTCTCAACCCCATGTCAGGAACTCTGACACAAAAACAAGAACTACACAACAACATGGATGTAGACTGGGGCAGAAGAATAACATGGCACAGCTTTGCATAAAGCAATATGATCCTGTATGGGGTGTTACCCATGAATTAAAGCATCGCCAAAAACAGAGGGGCCTCCTTTTTAACCCAGACAAAAATAGGAGGAATGCTTGGCCCTTTACATGAATCCAACCTGGAAAACATCTCAGTGGCTGAGAAATGCTCTGTGTTATTCCCCACGGTGATTCCATAGTTTCATGCTTCTTGACGGACAGAGAAGGGTGGTAAACAGCACCCAGCGTTGGACCTGGTGACCCCTCAATTCCTTCATTCCAACACGTCCCGTTCCAGATAACTTTGAAGTCAAAGACAAAAAGAGGAAAATGTATCCCTGGGGTCTTTGGAATTCATGCGTGGAACCACAAAAACAACACTTCATCAGGGGCACCATTCAGAATGGTGATCAGCAATATATGGGGAATTCAAATGAGAAGCATTGTGTGAGGAAAAAGCCAAAGAGATTTGTCTCGTCCGTGGCCCCTTCCTCCTTTTTTCCATCCTCTCATGAGCGACTTTGATGTGGACAAGATGATTGAAAAACAAAGCGCCACGGCCTCGATTTAATTCCAGTGGAGAATAGGTTAGTGGAACGAAGGGGGTGGGAGGGGGAGGCAATGGG